>MU223645.1:5080662-5092371 GCA_018584345.1 Thuja plicata
TGAGGGCCTTCATTTTACATTTTTACACATCTATGACTAGAGAGCTATGGATCGATATTTGAGGCCTCATTCTTGAGAAACCTTGAATGGAATGATTCATAGAAGTGTGACAACATTTATGCACACAATATGTAATATAATAGACAATGCACGTTTGTGCAGTAAAATGTTCTTTCATTTTGACAAATTATTCTTTTGTGATTCACAGTTCTTGATATTGTTTAATTTGATGCAATCATATAAGGATTGGTTTCAGTATGGTTCTAGTTTGGAAGTGAGAGGAACCCATTCATCTTGTTTGTGTCATGGTAAAATATTCTTGCATGAGGGAGGAAATTTTGGCCCTAGTTAATTGTATTTTTTTTCTTTATTCTCTTTGTGATAATATGGAAATAATGGTCTTGGTTCGAATCCCATAATTACCATTTCACTATTGAATGTTTCCAAATATTGGATATGTTTTAAAACACCTAATTTTTCACCTTCTGACTGAAGAGATTCCCAAACTATTATCAAGTAAAAAAATTATGTATGACAGAGTACAGGTCTATAAAAATGTCATTAAAATGATAGTCTTAGGGATGTTCTCTGTTTGACATGATATAGTAGAATACCAGATTTAAAAGAGTGGATTGGTTTGTATGTTTTTTTGTGTACACTTGATCGAGTTAAAGCTTATGGATGGATTTATTTTGGAATGTAAGACTACATAGAGTAGACGTGTTTGATGTCTTATTGGGTTGAATGCTTTTTGGATCAGAATGAAGGGGATTTTGATAAGGTCTCATTGGATGAGTGATTTCTCTAATTTTGAATAGTGAGCTTGTTCCAAAGTATGTCATGTAGAGATGGATCCAATTTTGAGTCCCTTGAGTGTTTAATTCCTTGAGGAAAGTTCCATTTTTTATCCCTCTACATTAGAATGGTATCAGATCCTATAAGATTAGGCTTGTGTGTGGATGTTCCAACCAGAAGAGTCAGTTGGAGAATCAACAATGGAAATATCCTCAAGTAATTAAACACTCAAGGGACTCAAAATTGGATCCATCTCTACATAAAATACTTTTTAACAAGCTCACTATTCAAAACTAGAGAAATCACTCATCCAATGAGACCTTATCAAAATCCCCTTCATTGTGATCCAAAGAACATTCAACCCAATAAGCCATCAAACACGTCTACTCTATGTAATATTACATTCAAATATTAATCCATCCATAAAATTTACCTCAATCAAGTGTTCACAAACAAACATATAACCATTCCACTCTTTTTGATTCGGTATTCTATTATATCATGTTAAACAAAGAACATCCCCATGACTGTCATTTCAATGACATTTTTACAGACCGTACTCTATCATACATTACTTTTTCACTCATGAATAGCTTGAAAATCTCTTCGGTCAGAAGGTGAAAATTAGGATTTTCAAAACATATCCAAAATTTGGAAACATCCAATGGTGAAATGGGAAGTTATGGGCTTCGAACAAAGACCATTGTTTTGTGATTATCACATAATGAATAAAGAAAACAAATACAATTAAATAGGGCCAAAGTTTTCTCCCTCATTCAAGCATCTTTTCACATTAAAAAAAAGATGAATGGGTTATTCTCACTTCCAAAACAGAACCAAACTCAAACCAATCCCTATATGATTGCATCAAATTAAACAATATCAAGAACCGTGAATCACAAAAGAATAAACTGTCAAAATGAAACAACATTTTATTGCACAAACATGCATTGTATGTTATATTACAACTCACAACACTTGGAGAATGACAACACTCCTATCTTACCTTAAAATTTCATGCCATTCCATTGGCATTAAATTTAGGCACTTGACTATTATTTATGTATGTACACTCAGAGGTGCAACTGATTGACATTGAATACACCCTCAAAACTGCAATCTTGTCTTCTCTCCTATGCTCGTCCATTGCATGCATTCATATACTACTATTTGACAATTAAAAAACTCTTCAACTAATTTTTTGACCATACAACCTCCAAACTGACCCTTCATCTTCCTATTACATCTTTTGAGCAATTTTTATAATGTTCCATTTTAACAACTTTTAAGGAAATCAATTAATTGATTACATGATTTTTCCAATGTACTTAATGTGACTCCAAATATATTCAAATGACCTTATAAAAACAAATTTATTATTTCATGACCTTAGAATTTCTGTATCAGGTGCTCCCAGGTGTTGGGCAGAGGTTGTTGGTTGTGGAGCAGCATGCAGGAGTGAATTTGACTCTGGAGCAGCACCTTGAAGGCAGTCACTACAAAATCCATTAATGGGAGTCTTAGTTTGAATACATGGTACAATAAAGGTATCAAAAATAAAAAAAAGACAAGAATTCAAAGAGGCAAAGACCCAAATTAAGACAAAGAAGAAGATAAAGTTGAAGATGCAATTTGCAGTCCATTGTTTTTGTAGGTTATTGCATACACATTTCCAAGAGACTTGGAAAAATTTCAAGCTCGGCGGTATGGTGTAGGATCACTTGATCCAGAAAGTCTAAGGTCATGAAATAATCAATTTTCTTGCATAAGGTCATTTGAATAGATTTGGAGTCACATTAAGTATATTGACAAAATCATGTAATCAATTAATTGATTTCCTTAAAAGTTGTTAAAATGCAACATTGTAAAAGTTTCTCAAAATATGTAATAGGAAGATGAAGGGTCAGTTTGGAGGTTATACGGTCAAGAAAGTAGTTGAAGAGTTTTGTAACTATCAAATAGAAGTATATGAATGCATGCAATGGACGAGCGTAGGGGATCAGACAAGATTACAGTTTTGAGGATGTATTCAATATTAATTAGTTGCACCTATGACTATACATACATAAATAACAATCAAGTGTCTAAATTTAATGCCAATGGAATGGAATGCATGTTAAAGGTAAGATAGGAGTATTGTAAATATCCAATTTTTGTCAGTTGTAATATAAAAGACAATGCATGTTTGTGCAATAAAATATTGTTTCATTTTGATAGTTTATTCTTTTTTGATTCACGATTCTTGAAATTGTTTAATTTGATGCAATCATATAAGGATTGGTTTAAGTTTGGTTCTAGTTTGAGAATCAGAGGAACACATTCATCTTGTTTGTTTCATAGGAAAAGATACCTACATGAGGGAGGAAACTATGGCCCTATTTAATTGTTCTATCATCTTAAAATAGAAGCACTTCCATGTTAAGAACATTTAGCCCTCCTTAGGGGGTGTTTTGGGCCATCACCATGTTGTCCTCTCATTTTTGCCCCTTCTGCATCTTCTGTGCCTATTTAGGACCCTGATTGGGCCTCTCTGAGCACTATTTATTCCACCTGGAACATTTTCTAGGGGTCCTCACTCCCTGGGTCAAGGTCGACCTTGATCTTGACCTATGTCAGGGTCAACCTCAACCTAGGTCCCCTTTTCCATTTTGAAATTTTGTCGACTGTCGGGGGACACTCAAAAGTTCATTTTCCCACTTCCTGGTTGGTTGTTTTGGGTTTCAAAGTAACGAATCTTAAATTATATTTAGTATAGGTGCACTTTTAGGGTTATAGGTCTAATTGGAATTTAATTCTCCTATGTAGGCCTCTCTAGAAGATTGTGCCCTAGAATTTTCTATAAGGAAGCTTTTCTCCTCTCATTTTTCTCCAAGTGAACAAGACCAAGTAAGCTAAGAAGGAATTCAAGCATCCATTATTCTACATTTTTTCAAGCTTCCAAGTGTTCAATTATAGTTTTCAAGTCTTCCTCTTAATCATTCAAGTTATCCATTGAAGATCAAGGATTCCAGCATTTAAACCCTAGATCTATCCATCATGGTGGTGTGATCTTCCTTCAAGATCCTTTGTGCATCCTCAAGATTTATTTATTCTTCCTTCAAGGTGGATTCCAAGAATACAACCATGGAGGTTTATGGTTTCTAGTATTGAGTCCAAGCTTTCATATTAACATACTTGTTTACATTTGTAATATAATTGCATATCTATTTGAGTATCATAGCTTCATTGTTAGATCTACATCTACTACTTGCTAGCATTCTCTATTTCAATTATTAATTTCAAGGTTAATTCCTAAATCAGGGGTTGAATAAGATAAACCACTACCCCAACAAACAAAACCATTTTCTTTAAAGTATAGGTACATGACGATGAATTTCAGACCAGATTTGGATACCCTTTTTGGCCAACTTCCAGGATCCATAAACAAATTTTCCATTATAGAAGTGTAGGTCGAGGTCAACATTTTGGGGTACAATATCACCCCTGAATTTGGGTATATTGGAAAGTGATCAACTTTGGTAAATATGACTCACTTTTTGGTTGTCATTTATGGTAACACATATGGTTTTAAGTTCGATTACTTTGAAGATAAGTTTTGATGTTTCAAAATCAACTAAGTATAGTAGCAGAGATACATAAGTACTTTTGATGTCAAAGACAAAGATCGATGAATTAGGGAAAGAGAGCTTAGAGGAAGATAGTATGGAGTATGCTTGACCTCCACCTAAGATTTATTTGTATTTGGTTGTCTATGATGAGTTAGAAGGATTTAAAGATAGACAGACTGCAGAAGAACAACAATATAGAGCAGTTGGACAACAACAAAGATTGAGGGAGTATGACTTGGACTCCAAGAAATAGAAGTTGTATTTTGGTTGTTGATAGCCTACACATTGACTATTCAAGAGCACCAAATATGCATTTAATGTTTACTATATTAAATGTATTTTGTATTGAAGGCCGATTTAGTACTATTTGTAATATTCATACTATGAGCCGACTTTGTAAAGCTGAGAGATATATATGTAAGATATTTTTGGTAAAGATTGTGTGTAGTTTATGTAATAGCTATCTGGGAGAGAAGATATGCAAATGGCAGAGCAGATAAAGATAGAGATGATTGAAGAACTATAAAGGTACTATTAAAGCATTAGTGATGCTTGTTTTGTTCATGACTGAGAACTTTTTGTAATTGAATTGTATTGTAAGAGTTGTAAGTTCAGAGGCCCCTAACAGGGTGTTGTGAACCTTTAACAGTGTTGTTATTCCTCTAACAAGGAAATGTACTATGCAATATTTAGCTCCTAACAGGGATAGGTATCCTTACAGGGACACTAAAATTTAGTGCATGCTTGTGGGTATCATCCCCACCGGGGTTTTCCATTGGCCAAGGTTTCCTTGTAAACAAATATGGTGTTATGAGTACTGTGTCATTTACTTATGTTCTTTACTTTAATGCAAATGTTTGATTGATGGTTAAGTAGTTGAAGCATTTACTTAAAGTGATATTATACTGATTCACCCCCTCTCAGTATAATCCAATCCTAACAATTGGTATCAGATGTTTTGGCCCTTGGAGAGAAATCCTAATAGCTTGAGGGAGATTAGAATGTATTTGGACATGCTGCAAGAAAACTTTGATGCTGCACTTGAAGACCTTGATAAAGAAAAAGCAGAGAATGGAGAATTTAGATTCAACATGCGAAGAGCTAATAAATTTATAAAGAAACTCAAAGAATAGCTTGAGCTTTCCAGAATTCAAAGAGAAGATCTTGTGGTCCAAAGATCTTGTGGTCCAAATAAAAGAAGACTCAGATGAGGACAATTCAGATCAGGTGAAACAACTAAAATAAGAGATTGAAACTCTAAAACTTGAAAATAAGTCTATGGCTATATAAGTATAGATACAGAAGGATGCTAAGAATAAAGTTGAAGAAACCTTAAACAATGCATTGAATCAAATGAAGGATGGGGCTGACAACTACAAGAACCAATACTTAGAATTGGAGAAATACAATCAGATTGTGAAAGGTGAACTTGTTGAAGAAAAGAATCACATTGAGAAACTTCACATAAATAGTGATTTGATTGATGAAAAACTAGACAAACAGAAACCTAAAGGTGATATGACTGGTATTGGCTTCAATGAAGCTTAATGTTCAAAGAACCAGGAAGATAAATCAGATGAGAAGATTGATGTTGTGAAACCATATATTGAAGAACCTAAAGAGAAGATCAGACCTTTTAGAGGTAGATGCTTTGGTTGCAATAGATTTGGACACATGAAGAGAGACTACAGAGGTAATGCCCCTTTTAGAACATTTTCTAGTTATTGTTTTAATTGTAATGGATATGGGCACAAAAAAGTAGAATGCAGAAGACCTAATCAATCAAGATATAGAAAAGACAATGGAAGAGAACCTACAATGAAACCTACATTCTACAAATGTAATAACATTGGACACATTGCAAAGTATTTTAAGTTACAAGTTAATCAGGAAAGAAGACCTCCTATATGTTACAAATGCAATAATCCAGGACATATAGAAAAGTTTTGCAGGTATAATGGAGTAGATAACAGAACAACACCACCTCCTATGAATTTACAGAAGAATGGAAATGATACTGGAAAGAGTATTGCAGATGTGAAGAATGATTTTGAAAACTATTTTAAGAAAGTAGAAGACAACAATAGTGGTAATATATGGAAGATTAAAGAAACTAGTGAGACATTAGTTCAGGGAGAGTCAGTAGATGCTACTCAATCTTCGCCTGAAGGTAGCAAGATAGAATCAACCTAATTGGTTGATCATGGCCTTAGGGGGAGCATTGGATATAGACATCATAATTTATCCTGCCCTGAGATTCACAGATTGAGCTCATGTGAGCTTGTGTGTGAACTTAGCTGACATCATGGATTATATACCTAAGAGTGCACCATCAGCCAACTTGTATATTATGTTCGCAAGGTTTAGCAGCGGACTGGACAGTATAAAGTGAAAATAAAAGTTATAAACTAACTTGTATAAAACACCATTTAATGACCTATCTATTCACCATTTGACAAAGAGTGAGCTAAGGAGATCAGAGAGTAGAAGCATTCAAACTATTCTATATTTTCCGTGCTTGATTGATTGGAGCATAACACTTGGATTTCAGTGATAGAAAGGTATTTTACATCATCTAGCTATGGATGCACCTTCCATTTTTGATGTTGTTGATCATCCTAGATACAAATTCAAGAAACATCCATATAAGTCTTGTGAAGAGGATCCAGAAGGAGCATTTTCACAAACCCCACATGGCGTGTTGCACATAGAAGACATTAGGGCTTATATACATTGCAAGTATGATACATTGGGAGACAATAAAATACTCACTGAAATGGAAAATATGACTGATAAAGGAATCATGAAAGATGAATTCAAACACATTAGTTAGTTGAGAATAATGAAGGTTATAGATTTATGAAAATTCAATGAAAATGAATGGTTTAAGATATTGATGAGCAGGGTTCATGATCAGTTCATATGGATTGGTGACCAACCTATGAAAAATTGTAGTTACCTAATTCATGAGATCACTGGATTAGAAAACACTGGAGTTATACCTATTGTGGAGAAGCATGTGAAGAAAGAAATCAAAACCCTAACACATTCTAAATGGGATAGAAGGGAAATGACATTAAATGATACCTTTCAGCAAGATGTGAGATTGATTTCCATGATACTCAGATACAAATTATACTATAGTAGCAGACCTAATTCACTATCTGCAGGAGTAATCATGATGGCATGGATAATGGTGAAGGAAACCATAAAATATAACCTATGCAAAGTTCTAGCTCAGCAATTTCTAGAGAATGTTAAGCTATTAAAGAAGGATAGAACTAAAAATTTCAGATTTGGTTCATTGTTGATGCATATGCTCATTCATATTGAGCACAATTTTCCTAGTTTACATCCTAGTGGTTGGAAGTCTGGAGTACCCATTGGCATACTAATTTTACAGAGTTACAAAAGGTAGAATACTACTTGGGTAGATGTAGAAATATTTTCTATGATCAAAATTCTACAGAAACAGATGAAGACATGATACATGTTACATGAGGACATTCTGGAAAAGTACAAGGATACAATATGTTTCATGGTTGAAATTGATTGTGTATGTTTTGAAGTAGTTACACCTAGAATGAAATGGTGTTATCCCATGGGATATGAAGTGAGTTTTGAAGTAATCACCATGCAAGTAGAACATGTTCTTGCATTAGAAGTTGATACAACAGAATAAAGATGGGGAACCTATGAAGAAAAATCAGCAAAGGTGAAAGAGGAACAATCTAGAGAACAGATGAAAAGGAAAATTGTTAACCTTATTCATGATTGCGGTGTAAAAGTTGGACTAACAGAAGAAGAATTGAAAGAAGTCAAGAAGAAGATGGAAGAGAGATCTTTTGGAGTAGCAATTAGAAGCACTAATGCCCCTTCCACTCCTAAGGTAGTTATGGTAGATAGTCCACCTCCTCCACAACAACAAACAGAGCAAGAAAAGGATGTCACTCCTAGAGTTACAAGATCAAGTAAGCCTAAATCACTTGAAGTGAAAACCACAATAGGAGAAGAGAAGAAAATAGTAAAAAACATTTGGAAAATAGACATGAAGATGCTATAGGAAAGATCACTAGAGAAAGGTAAATTGGTTATAATTGACAAATACTATAACATGTATGAGGAATCAGATAAGCTGAAGATAAAAGACATTGTGATAGAGCATTTGCTTACATTTAAGAAGAATCTTTTAGAAATTGAAGGAAGTATACCTACAGACCTATATGCAAAATCAGAAAATAGAAAACACTTGGCACAAATTGAGGATGATTAGATCAAAAATAAGAAAATTGATAACATGTTGCATGTGTTATCAGTACAAGAGAGGGATAGTATATTCAAAGAAATGAAACCTTTGTTAAGAACCAAGGTTAGACTATTGAAAATAATGGAAAGGAAGTATGATGAAGTGACTGAGGAAAATTAGAAGATATTAGAGAAGATTCCTATGATTTATAATTCTAGCAGGCCCTCGCCTCCTAAAACCACATCTCCCACACAATTGGGAATGGGTGAAAGATCAAAGGAAACTAAGACATCCATAGAGAAGATTGAAGTAGAACCTCCACCAGATTTCTATGTCTTTGGTGTGGTAGTGACCCTTGACACCTAACAAGATGAGAAAGACCCCTTTGCAGGAAATTTGGACACCTCTATTGCAGATGAAACAGAACAGAAAGAGGAATTTGAGCAGAAAAAGGATGATGAACAAAAGATAGAACAACAACGAGATGAAAAGAAAGAGGTAAACTCACCATCTATTTCATTGTTGGCAAGCAGTGACATAAATGTGGATAGCATGGATGAAGTTGAATTGACCTAAAACTGGCATTTACTGCATTAAACAAAGCAAAGGAAAGATCTAAGCAGAAAGGAGACAATAAGGAAAAAGTAATTACTAGACCTATTGATATTATGAATAAATTGCTTCCATTACCTATATTTTTCCAACACAAAGATGAAATTGAGAACTTGAAAATTACACTTGATGAGTTTGATGGACACTATGAAAATTTGGTGAAGATTGCAGAGGAGAAGGCATATAAAACATATTCAAATTAGAAGAAGCTGACATAAGTCTACAAGTCCATCACATGGGACTTAGGTATTATAAAAAATTGTTTGACAAATGAAAAGAGCTTCATTGGGCATGGAAGAAAATAGTTTAGCTATTGCATGAATCTGATTAGACATGTTCAGAATGTTGAGGACATTATTGCCAAGGAAAGGGCTACTCTGAATAGTTTGATGGATGTTTGTGGAACATCTTCACAAACCACAATAGAAATAGACAAAAAATTTACAAGAATATTGGCCAAAATTAGTGTATTGGAAAATGAAAAAGAGAGAGTATTGAAAATATTTAATTTGTTGAGGAGCTTTGTCACTCTGAAGTTATCCATACTTGAAGCTCATCTCTCAGATTTGGAGAAAGTTGCAGATTCATTGACTAAAGGTTTACCCACATAATTGAAAGAGGTTGAAACTACATCATTTGGAAATAATGGTTTCATTCACATCAGTTAGATATTGTTCAAGACTTGGAGCACATAAGTGAAGCTTTTGGAAGACTCTTTTCAAGATATTCTGAAATTGGTAAGCAAGAACTGAAGGTTATTTCTTTTTATGCACCTTTGTCATTGTTGTCAAAGGAGGACAAGAGGAGAAGAGAATAAAAAAAATATAGAGAAGAGAAGAAAAATAAAAATGTATAATATAAAAAAAGAGAGAGAGAGAGAGAGAAATATGGAGAAGAGATAAGGAGAAGAAGAGACAGTTTTGATTGGTTGGAACACTTAGTCATTTTTTTTTTAAAGTGTTTCCATCAATGCCAAAGGGAGAGATTGTTGGAAAGTGATAAAATTTGGTAAATATGATTCACTTTTTGGTTGTAATTTATGGAAAAACATATGGGTTTAAGTTTGATTACTTTGAAGATAAGTTTTGATGTTTCAAAATTGACTAAGTATAGTAGCAGAGATACATAAGTACTTTTGATGTTGAAGATAGAGATCAATGAATTAGGGAAAGAGATATTAGAGGAAGATAGTATGGAGTATGTTTGACCTCCACCTAAGATCGATTTGGATTTGGTTAAGTCTTTGATGAGTTAGAAGGATTTGAAGATAGACAGACTGCAAAAGAACAACAATATAGAGCAGTTGGACAACAACAAAGATTGAGGGAGTATGACTTGGACTCCAGGATATTGAAGTTGTATTTTGGTTGTTGATAGCCTACACATTGACTATTTAAGAGCGTTGACTATGCATTTAATGTTTACTATATTAAATATATTTTTTATTGAAGGCCGACTTAGTACTATTTGTAATATTCATACTGTGAGCCAAATTTGTAAAGTTGAGAGATATATATGTAAGATCATTTTGGTAAAGATTGTGTGTAGTTTATGTAATAGTTATCTAGGAGAGTAGATATGAAAATGGCAAAGTAGAGAAAGACAGAGATGATTGAAGAACTATAAAGGAACTATCAAAGCATTAGTGATACTTGTTTTGTTCATGACTGAAAATTTTTTGTAACTGAATTTTATTGTAAGAGCTGTAATCTTAGAGGCCCCTAAAAGGGTGTTGTGAACCTTTAACAAGGTTTTTATTCCTTTAACAAGGAAATTTACTATGTAATATTCAACTCCTAACAGGGCTAGGTCTCCTTAAAGGGACACTATACTTTAGTGCATGCTTGTGGGTATCATCCCCACCGAGGTTTTCCCTTGGCCAGGGTTTCCTCGTAAACAAATATGGTGTTATGAGTACTGTGTCATTTACTCATGTTCTTTACTTTACTTCCATTGTTTGAATGATGGTTAAGTAGTTGAAGAATTTAATTAAAGTGATATTATACTAATTCACCCCCCCTCTCAGTATAATCCAATCCTAATAGGGTCAAGGTCGACCTGACTCAGAAAAGGAAAAGATTTCTGGGTTTTGCCTGTCTCTATGTTTCTATTCCAGATTCGGTTATAGAATTTACCAAAACTCAACATAGACATTAGAAAATAGACTTTTCTAGATCTGCTACCTTCCAAGGTAAATGTTTCATTTTGATTAAGGTTTAAAGCATTTCAAATCTATTGATTTAGTTTATAATTAATAAATTAGATCCTCTTCCCCTCTTTATCCATAACTAGTTGATTCCTTTTTACATTGATCGTCTCCTTTCAATCAATCAATTGGGATCTCCTTGTCTTGGATTAGGAGGCCACACATTTCCATCAACCCCACACACTTCTCATATACACATACTCACTCCACCATATATATATATATATATATATATATATATA
>MU223645.1:5113507-5129969 GCA_018584345.1 Thuja plicata
CCGACACCCCTTGCCTTCTATGGAGCAGATCCTTCAAGTAGTCTCAGGATCTGAGAGGTTTTCCTTGTTGGATGGGTATTCAGGTTATAATCAGATCTTGGTAAGAGAAGAAGACCAGTTCAAGACATCTTTTACCACCAAGTGGGGTACCATGGCATACAGAAAGACGCCCTTTGGTTTGTCCAATGCTAGAGCAACCTTTCAGAAAGCCATGGATATGGCTTTTGATAAGTTAATGTATAAGATTGTTCTGGTTTACCTGGATGACATCACTATTTTTTCTAAGGAAGCAAAAGATCATTTAAATCACCTAAGGTAGATTTTTGAAAGATGCAGAGAATTTGGGATATCCCTTAATCCAAAAAAGTGTGTGTTTGTTGTCCATGAGGGCAGATTTCTTGGTTATGTGGTGTCTAAACAGGGTATCACTATTGACCCTGACAGAATAACAACAATTTTGGCTCTTTCCTTTCCGGCACATAAGAAAGGTTTGCAAAGTTTCATTGGCCGGATAAACTTTGTTAGAAGGTTTATCCTAGATATTGCAAATTTGTTAAGTCCACTAACAGCCATGCTAAGAAAAAATATGCCATTCAGCTGGACTAAGGATGGAAAAAGGAGTTTTGAACTGATTAAAGAGGCACTTGCAACAACACCTACACTCATAAATCATAATTTTTCTAAGGATTTTGTTCTCTATGCCTATGGAGATATTGATTCTATCTCAGCCATGTTAGTTCAGCGCAATGATGAAGGCCTAGAGCAGCCGGTGGCATTCTTCAGTCAAGGTCTTAAGGACTACGAGCTGAGATATTCATTTGTGGAAAAGCATATTCTTGCTGTTATTAGGAGTTTAAAAAAATTTAAGCATGTGTTATCTAATAACAAGATTTTCCTAATGGTTGCTCATCCAAGTGTCAAGGAATTCCTTTTAAGAAAGGATTTAAGTGATAGGAGAGCTGGTTGGGTGACTAAAGTGATGGAATATGATGTTGAGATCAAGGTCACCAAGATGATTAGGGGAAGGGGGCTGTGTGAATAGCTTGCTGATGACATAAGCAGCAAAGAAACCAGTGAAAATGTTGTTGTTCTAGTTATTCAGACTGGTGGACAAGTTGTTTCAAGTTCTGCCACAAGTTGGATACAACAAATGGCACATTTCTTGCAGACTGGTGAATGTCCACAAGGTTTGGATAAAGAAAAAAGAAGGTATTTTAGACTGCATTCCATCCCTTATGTTTTATTGAATAATATTCTTTTTAGAAGGGACTTCAATGGCGTCCTCTTAAGATGTGTCAAGGTTGACCAAATGGACAAGGTGTTGCATGAGTTCCACAATGGGTCAGCTGGAGGTCACTTCTCACCTAGAGAAACAGCCCTTAAGGCATTGAAAGGTGGCTATTATTGGCCCAATATATTCAAAGATGCACACCTATGGGTAAGGAGATGCAAGGAGTGCGCACTATTTACTGATAAACATAAATTGGCAGCCTTACCCTTGCACCCAATACAGGTTGAACAACCCTTCATGAAGTGGAGTTTGGATTTTATTGGAATAATAAAACCCACCGTCTAGTGCTAGTCACAAATGGGTGTTAACGGCAATAGAATATTTCACTAAGTGGACCAAGGCAGTGGCACTTAAAGAAGCTAATGAAGCTACTATCCTAAACTTCTATGAAGAACTAGTTTTCAGGTTTGGTGTTCCTGAATCCATCATCTCAGATAATGCTTTAGCTTTTACAGGTTTTAAGATTTCTGATTGGGCTGTGAGAAATAAAATTTATTTGAGCACATCTTCCAATTATTATCCGCAAGGTAATGTCCAAGTGGAGTCCACTAATAAAAATCTGATCAGAATTATCAAAAGGACTATGGAGGGTAACCAGAGAGCATGGCATACCCAACTAAAATTAGCCTTGTGGGCTGATCAAACCACTCAAAAAAGATCAACAGGGCAGTCACCTTTCAAACTTGTTTATGGAAAAGAGGCTCGGTTACCTATCTCACTAGAGCTTCCGGCTCTTGACTTGGTAGATCAACTTGATATAATAGAAGAAGAGCCATTAACTGTAAGGTTGGCACAGCTAGTTGAGCTAGAATAAGTAAGGACAGTAGCTTTGAGGACCATGGAACATAATCAGGCTCAGATGAAAAGGTCTTTTGACAAAAGGGCACCTCCAAGAGTTTTCCTGGAGGGAGATGTAGTGCTGAAATGGGATGAATGCAAAAGCAAGCCTGGAAATCATTCCAAATTTGATGCTTTTTGGAGCAGGCCTTATATTGTCTCAGAATGTAAACAGCATAATGCCTTTCAACTTTTGAAGGTGGAAGGTAGCATGGAGCGAATCCCAGTCAACGGGATTCACCTTAAGCACTGCTTCTGAGGTAGGATCTAGCCTTGTATATATAGCAGCAGTTTAGTTGTTCGATAAGTGCCTTGGCACAATAATTTTCTTGCAATTTTCAGCTTTCCCTAAGTGTTGTCCAACACAGTTAGTTAGTTTGGTTTCAGTTTTTCTAGCTTTCAGAGGAGGTTTTCAGAAGGGTTCTCAGTCAATCAGAGGTTACAAGTGAAGTGTCATATTTTCCCATCCCAACTCATGCACCCATATTTAGTCAGTTCAGAATGATTAATCAGTTTTACAAGTGGAATTCAGGTTGCCAGTATGTTTTCTTAACGACTCTATGCCCAATGGATAGTTCAGGCAGCTAGTCTTAATGTTTAGCAGGCAAACATTTTACAGATGTCGCCAAAAATGTTACCGATTTTCAGTACCAAGATCAATCAGGTTTTCAAGCCTAAAACCTTGCTCAAATTTGCAAAAAACCC
The DNA here is from genome assembly GCA_018584345.1 of Thuja plicata. Lineage (NCBI taxonomy): Eukaryota > Viridiplantae > Streptophyta > Pinopsida > Cupressales > Cupressaceae > Thuja > Thuja plicata. The sequence continues at coordinate 5,116,341 of MU223645.1, forward strand.
TGAAAACCCTTAGTCTTCCAATGTTAAATGATGAAAATAAGCCTTCAGTCATGGCGCTTCTTTTTTGCAGTTAATTTTTCCTTTCACTTAAGGCATGTGTTTTAAATGAAATCGCCTTATCGCAATATCCCAAGCGAATATTCCATATGTCTCCCCGACTTTGCATTTCCTTTATGTCGCGAGGTCTCGAAATGGTTCAGCATATTCCCTCAGTGTTCTGAGACTTAGCGAATTCTTCATGTCAGGTAGTCGCAGGATAATCATGTTATAAGCCTTTATACAAATGGGACCCACTGCTCAGTCGGGTGATCGTGGCAAATTCTTAACAGTTATGAAGGTGTTCTCAGACTTCACGACTACTTCATGTCACGTTATCACCAGATCAATTCAAAGGTAACAGTTAGGTCAGGTCATTAGTCACGTGGTCTCGAAATAGGGGAGCGGTTAAGAGATTATTTCCGAGACTTCGTGACTAACCGTTTGAGGTTTGCAGAAAAGTGCAGTCGGGATGTCGCTAGAGCAGGATGTTGACTCAGTTCTTCAGTATGCAGTAAGTGATCCAGTGATCAAGTGACATGTGTCATAAGGTGGATGGAAGCTAAAAGGTTATCACCTGGTCGGCAGAAGGAGAAAGTGGATTCAGTGACTTTGAGACTAAGGTTTTCTCCCTTCAGTCGCGGTGTCTGAGAATGATTTAAGGGTATGCTCACACATCTGGTGATTAAGTGATAGCCATCAGATGAAGGAATAAGAAGATCCAACGGTGGTCGCGAAGTCTGAGAAGAAAGGTGCCCTAAGGAAAAGGTCCTCCTAACTTAGCGATATAGGCATGTCGCCCAGTTGTCAAAAGTGGAAAAGGGGCACATAAGACCTGTTACGGTAAATTCCAAAGCTCAGGACTCATATCTCCCGACTGGGCGACTAGGCATTGTCACGTAGTCTTGAAATAGAAGTTAAACATTTGGCAACTGGGAGATCACCGTAAAGGCTAAGCAAGATAGTTAGTCGCAAGGTCTGGGAATGAATGGTGAGTTAATGTTAACTGTGCGCGACTATGAATTCAGCTATGTCGCGAGATCGCCAGATCGTGACTCAGGTCAGCCAAGGGTAAAAGAACACATTGTCGCCAAGTCTTGAGATGGAACCATGGTTAGTGATAGAGGCCTGCGACAAAGAGGCTTAATGTAGTCGCTCAGTCGCCGGGACTCAAGTGATTTCAGAAAATGAGCTCGCGAGTGTGCGACGAGCTAAGAAGGGGAAGATATCGCTCAATCGCTAGTTAGTAAAGAGAAAGGGAGATCTACTTGTGAGTAAGCGACGAGTCAAAGGAGGAAACTCATCGCTCACTCGCCGATCAAGTGAGGTGAAAGGAAAGGAGCTCACGAGTGAGAGACTGAGGGAAAAAGAGAGGCATTGTCACACGCTTGTAGTCAGGGGTAAGGTAAAATTTTTAGGATCGCGTGTTGGTGACCAGTAAGGAAATGGATGTCGCTCAGTCGCTCAGAATCCACAAGTCAGTTTAAAGAGCTTGCGAGCATGTGATGAAAGAAAAGAATAGAAGGCGTCGCTCACTCACACAGAGGACAAAAGAAGAGCATAAAAGACTGCGAGTTTGTGACTGAGGATGGAGGAAAAGAGGTGTTACTTGCCGATTGCTGCTATTTTCTGGGTAAAGTTTGCATTAGTCTGCGATTTTAACAGAATTTAAAATGTAAACAAAGGGAAGGATCGGATTGTTTTCAGAGAGCAGAAAGATTAGATATTTTCTTAGATGCTAGAAATAAAATTTTTTATAGATGAAAGATCAGTTTTGAAAGGTCAGAAGATGCATTTTTGGGGCTGCAGAAAATTTATTACAATTCAGAGACTTTTGTGACTCTTCTAGAGGGATAAGACTGCTTCTGTGAAGGGGCATTTATGTTGATATTTTTTGGGATGACTTGAAGGGCTAAGCAGTGACTGGACAGGCCAAATCTGATCCAGAAGTTATTGCTTTCAGATGCAGTTGGCTTGAAAAATGCATAAGTATGAGTCAAGACTCTTTGTAAAGAGAGTTTTTCTTCCCTTTGGCTTTCTTTTTTGTAACTTGTTCTAAGTTCTTGACGGAGGCAAAGAGATTTTGTAACCCATTTTTGAGAAATATACAGATTTGTAACACCTTTGACTATGAAAGATAGCTTATGCCTTCCCTTATTAATCTGTTATTGTGTACTTAGTGATTGGTACAAAATTCTGTGATGTTCTTTGTCCTTAATTTGTATCACATATTAGTGCCTTTATGCAGTACTTCTTGCTTGTTTGCAGGTTTTAAGTTGTGCTCAAGTTAGATTTTTTCCCAAATTGTGAGAAGTCTTTCTCCTTTAAGGGGATTGTTGTTATTGGCCTTCTTATAAATTGATTATGCAAATAGTATGATTTAGTGGGGTTGTGTAAGAAAGCTTGAGTAACTAGTTCATTGTGTGTCAGGTTATTTATGCATTTCTCAGATATCTTCTGGTGCATCACCGTTTAGGATATAGCTTTTCATTTTCTATGTTCTCCTTCTATCTCTTTTCTCCAGCATAAAGGAATCAATTTCAGGAAGTGTAGAGTGATTTACCAGATAGAAAGCCGGCCTAGGACCCGGAGATTCATTCCAGCCATAGTTTACCCACAAACTTGGAATGTTTCCATGTTTCTCCAAAAGGTTAAGTTCCTGCTAACTTGACAGGGTGCAATTTTGGTAGATAACAAGAACTATAAAGGAACTATCTAAGCACCAGTGTTGCTTGTTTTGTTCATGACTAAGAACACTTTGTAACCTAAATTATCTTGTAAGAGTTGTAAGCTCATTTGGCCCCTAATAGGGTGTTGTAAAACTTTAATAGGGTTGTAATTCCTTGAACAAGGAAATGTGCTATGTAATATTCAGCTCCTTACAGGGCTAGGTCTCCTAACAGGGACATTATACTTTAGTACATGCTTGTGGGTACCATCCCCACCGATGTTTTTCATTGGCTAGGGTTTCCTTGAAAACAAAATATGGTGTTATGAGTACTGTGTCATTTTCTTATGTTCTTTTCTTTATTGCAAGTTTATGGTTAATATTTAAATGTTTGAAGAATTTAATTAAGTGCTATAATACTTATTCACCCCCCCCCCCATCAGTATTATCCAATAGTAACAATTGGTATTAGAGCTTTTGGCCCTTGGAGAGAAAGTCTAACAGCTTGAGGGAGATCAAAATGGATTTGGACATTTNTGCTATAATACTTATTCCCCCCCCCCCCCATCAGTATTATCCAATAGTAACAATTGGTATTAGAGCTTTTGGCCCTTGGAGAGAAAGTCTAACAGCTTGAGGGAGATCAAAATGGATTTGGACATTTTGCAAGAAAAATTTGATGCTTCACTTGAAGACCTTGATAAAGTAAAAGCAGAAAATGGAGAGTTGAGATTCAACATGAAAAGAGCTAAGAAATTTATAAAGAAACTCAAAGAACAACTTGAGCTTTCTAGAAATCAAAGACAAGATCTTATGGTTTAGATAAAAGAGGATTCAGATGAAGACAGTTCATATCAAGTGAAGCAACTAAAAGAAGAGAATGAAACTCTGAAACTTGAAAATGAGACTATGGCTAAAAAATACAGGTATAGAAGGATGTTAAGAAGAAAGTTCAAGAATCTTTAAACAGTGCATTAGATAAAATGAAGAATGAGGCTAACAACTACAAGAATAAGTATCTGGAAATGGAAAAATTCAATCAGATTATAAATGGTAAAATTTTTGAAGCAAAGAAACACATTAAGAAACTTCACACCAGTAGTGATTTGATTGATGAATAGAGAGACAAATAGAAACCTAAAGGTCATATGACTAGTATTGGCTTAAATGAATTTTAATGTTCAAAGAATCAGGAAGATAAATCAAATGAGAAGATTGATGTTGAGAAACCTTCTATTGAAGAACCTAAAGAGCAGATCAGACCCTTCTGAGGTAGATGATTTGTTTGCAATAGATTTTGACACATGAAGAGAGATTGCAGAGGTCATTCCCCCTTTAGAACTTTTTATGGCTATTGTTTTAACTATAATGGAAATGGGCACAAGAAAGCAGAATGCAGAAAATCTAATCAATCAGGATTTAGATAAGACAATGGAAGAGAATCTACAGTGAAACCCACATGCTACATGTAATAACATTGGACACATTATGAAGCACTGTAAGCTACAAGTTAATGAGGAAAGAAGACCTCCTATATGTTACAAATGCAATAATCCAAGACATATAGAAATTTTTTGTAGGTATAAAGGATCAGACAATAGAAGAGTATCACCTCCTATGAATTCACAAAAGAATGCAAATAATACTAGCAAGAGTGTTGCAGATTTAAAGAATGATTTTGAAAGTTATTTTAAGAAGGAAAAAGATAGCAATTGTAGTAAGATATTCAAGATCAAAGAAACAAGTGAGACACCAGTTTAGGGAGAGTCAGTAGATGCTACTGGATCTTCGCCTAATGGTAGAAAAATAGAATCAACCTAATTGGTCGATCATGGCCTTAGGGAGAGCATTAGATACAGACATTAGAATATATCCTGCCCCAAAATTCATGGATTGAGCTCAAGAAATATTGGGTATAAACTTGGATGACATCATAAAATGTGCATCTAAGAGTGCAACATCAGCTGAGGCATGTATTTTTTTTGTGAGATCTAACAGTCGACTGGACAGTTTTGAGTAAAATTGAAATTTATGACTTAAACTTGTATAAAGCACCATTTTATGACCTATCTCTTTACCATTTGATAAAGAGCGAGATAAGGAAATCAAAGAGAAGAGAAATTTAGACTATTCTACATTGGCCATGCATGATCGATTGAAGGATAAACTCAGAATTCAGCGGAAGAAAGGTATTTAAATCATCTAGCTATGGATGCACCTATTATTTTTAATGTTATAGATTGAACTAGGTATAAATTTAAGAAACATCTATTCAAGTCATGTGAAGAGGATCTGGAGGGAGAATTTTCCCAAATCCCGTATGGCGTATTACACATAGAAGATATTAGGGCTTACATACATTGTAAGTATGATATACTGGGAATTGATGATATATCAACTAAGATGGAGTATATGAGTGATAATGGAATCATGAGAAGAATACAAACACATTAATCAATTGAGAATAATGAAAATTCTAGACTTATGCAAATTTGATGAAGATGAATGGTTTAAGATACTACTAAGCAAGGTTCATGATCAGTTTATTTGGAGAGGTGATCAACCTGTGAAGATTTGTAGTGACCTAGTCCATGAAATCACTGGACTGGACAATGCTAGAGTCATCCCTATTGCAGAGAAACATGTAAAGAAAGAAGTTGAAACCCTAAGTCATTCCAAATGGGATAGATGGGCAATGAAAGTGAATGGAATCTTTCAGCAAGATGTGAGATTGATTTCTATGATACTTGGGTACAAATTCTACTACAATAGTAGACCTAACTCAGCATCTACTGGAGTAATCATGATGGCATGGAGATTGGTGAAGGAGAATGTAAAATATAACCTATGTGAAGTCCTAGCACAAAAATTCATTGAAAATGTGAAGCTAGTGAAGAAGGATAGAACTAAGACCTTCAGATTTGGTTCATTGTTGATGCATATGTTTATCCATATTGGGCATAAATTTCCTGGTTTACATCCTAGTGGTTGGAAATCTAGGATACCTACTGGTATTTTAATTTTACAGAGTTACAAGAGATAGAATACTACTTGGGTGGATGGATAATTGTTTTCTATGATCAAAATCCTATAGAGATAGATGAAAACCAGATACAGGATACATGAGGACATTGTTGAGAAATAAAAAGATACAATCTGTTTCATGGTTGAAACTAATTGTGTATGTTTTGAAGTAGTCATACCCAGAAATAAATGGTTTTATCCAATGGGTTATGAAGTAAGTTCTAAGGTACTTACCATGCAATTAGAATATGTTATTGCATCATAAATTGATACATTAGAGGAAAGATGGGGAAAAAATGAGGAGAAGTCAGCAAAGGTGAGAGAAGAACATACTAGAGGTCTAAGGAAGAGAAAGATTGAGAACCTTGTACATGAATGCGGTGTAAAAGTTGGGTTAACAGAAGAAGAACTGAAATAAGTGAAAAAGAAGATGATAGAAAGATCTCCTGGACTAGAAAGTGGAAGTACTATAACCCCTCCCACTCTTGAGGTAGTTATGGTAGACAGTACACCTCCTCCACAATAGAAAACAACATAAGCAGAGAACATTACTTCTAGAGTTACTAGATCAAGCATGCAGACATCGCCTAAAGAGAAGAGCATAGTAAGAGAAGAGAAGAAAGAAGAGAAGCACATATAAAAACCTAACTTGAAGATGATAGAGAAGAGAGCATTAGAACAAGGTAAATTAGTCACAATTGACAAATACTATGATAGGTATGAAGAATCAGACAAGCTTAAGATTGAAGACATTGTGATTGAACACTTACTTTCAAAAAGACTCTTTTAGAAATTGAAGGACGTATACCTATAGACTTATATGGGAGATTGGAGATAAGAAAACATGTAGCATAGATTGAAGATGATACAATCAGGAACCAAGAAATTGATAACATGTTGCTTGTGATATTAGTACAAGAAAGGGATAGAATATACAAGTAATTAAAACCTTTGTTAAGGACCAAGGTGAGATTGTTGAAAATCATGGAGAGGAATTATGATGAAGTCACCGAGGAAACACATAAGGAAATAGAGAAGATGTTGATGAATAATACTTATGTTAAGCCCCCACCTCCTAAGACCACTTTGCCTACACAATTCGGAATGGGTGAAAACTCAAAAGAAACATAGACAAATTATGAGAAGAGCGGAGTAGATCCACCACAATATTTCCATATTTCTGGTGTGTTAGTAACTCTTGACACCTCTCAAGATGAAAAGGACCCTTTTGTATAGAATATGGACACTTCTATAGTAGATGAGGTTGAATACAAAGAGGAAGAAGAACATAAGAAGGAAGAAGAACAGAAGACAAAACAAAAAGAGGATGAAAAGAAAGAGGTAAACACGTCATCCATCTCATTGTTGGAAAGCAGTGATGTAAATGTTGATAGCATGGATGAAGTTGAATTGGTAAAATTGGCATTTACTATTTTGAACAAAGCCAAGGAAAGATCAGAACATAAAGGATACAAAAAGGCTAAAGTAATTACAAGAGAAATTGATACTATAAACAAATTGCTTCCAGTACCTATTGTTTTCTAGCACAAAGATGATATTGAAAATATGAGAATAACACTTGATGAATTTGATGGGAACTATGATAATTTATTAAAGATTGTAGAGGAGAAGGTAGAGAAGACATATTTAGAGAAGAAGATAACAACAGTTTGCAAGTCTATCACATGGGACTTAGGAATTATGAAAACTTGCTTGAAAAATGCAAAGAGATGCATTGGACATGGGAGAAAAGTATTTAGTTATTGCATGAATCCAATAAGGCATGTTCAGAATGTAGAAGACATTATTGCCAAAGAGAGGGCAAATCTAAAGAGTATGATGGACGGTTGTGAAACATCTTCATAATCCACAAGAGAATTATACAAGGAAGTCACAAGAATTTTGGCTAAACTCGGTGTATTGGACAATGAGAAAGGGAGAGTATTGACAAGATTTAATTTGCCGAAGATCTTTATCACTCCTAAGCTATCCATACTTGAGGTTCATCTCTCAGACTTGGAGAAAATAATAGATTCACCGAATAAATCTATGCCCACAAACTTGAAAGAAGTTGAGACCACATCATTTGCACTGAATGGATTAATTCACATTAGCCAAATATTTTTTAAAACATGGAATTCATAAGTGAAGATCTTGGAAGATTCTTTTCAGGATATTCTGAAACTGGTGAGAAAGCACTAAAACCTATTATTTTGTATGCACCTTTGTCATTGTTTTAAAAGGGGGAGAAGAGAAGAAATATATATATATATATATATATATATATAATATAATACTAAGAAAATAAAAATATAATATGGGAGAAGAGACAAGAAGAGGAAGGAAGAAAAATATAGAGAAGACAATTTTGTTGGAACAGTTATTCAATTTTTTAAGTGTTTTTATCAATGCCAAAGGGAGAGATTGTTGGAAAGTGATCAATTTTGTGTAAATGTGATTCAATTTTTGGTTGTCATTTATGGAAACACATCTATTTTTTAGATAAATTCTTGTAAAGATAAGTTTTGATGATTCAAAAATTGACTAAGTATAGAAGTAGAGATACAAAAGTGTTTTGGATGTCAAAGATTGAGATCGATGATTTAGGGAAAGAGAGATTAGAGGAAGATAGTATGGGGTATGTATGACCTCCACCTAAGATTTATTTGGTTTTGGTTAATTCTAAGGTGAGTTAGAAAGAATTGAAGACAAACAAACATCATCAGAACAACAATACAAAGCAGTTAGACAGTAGCAAAGATTGAGGGAGTATGACTTGGACTCCAGACAATCAAAGTTGTATTTTGGTTGTTTATAACCTCCACATTGACTATGAAAGAGAATCGAATATGCATTTGATATTTACTATATTAAATATATTTTGTATTGAAGGTCAACTTTGTAATATTTGTAATATTTATATTGGGAGCCGACTTTGTAAAGTTGTGAGATATATATGTAAGATCTTTTTGATAAAGATCTATGTTGTTGGTTGGTTGGTAGTAGTGGTGAATTGGATGAAGGATTGAGTGAATAGTAGAGAAGAGAATGACAAAGATCATTAAAGAACTATAAAGGAACTATCTAAGCACTAGTGTTGCTTGTTTTGTTCATGACTGAGAACACTTTGTAACTTGAATTATCTTGTAAGAGTTGTAAGCTTAGTTGGCCCCTAATAGGGTGTTGTGAACCTTTAACAGGGTTGTAATTCCTTTAACAAGGAAATGTGCTATATAATATTCAGCTCCTAATAGGGCTAGGTCTCCTAACAAGGACATTATACTTTAGTACATGCTTGTGGGTACCATCCCCACTGGGGTTTTCCCTTGGCCAGGGTTTCCTTGAACACAAAATATGGTGTTATGAGTACTGTGTCATTTTCTTATGTTGTTTTCTTTACTGCAAGTTTATGGTTAATATTTAAATGGTTGAAGAATTTAATTAATTGTTATAATACTAATTCACCCCACCTCTCAGTATTAGCCAATCCTAACAATAATAATATCAACTTTGGGAATAATCAAGGGGCTAACAAGCCTAAACCTTTCTTTGCACCAAAACCTAGAAGGATGTTCACACCTTTGGGTGAACCACTTGAGAATGCATTGAGAACCCTAATTTATAATAAGATTATTGACTTACCTAGGGCTCAACCCTATGAACCACAAATCAAGCCTAATTGGTGGATTGATTCCAACCATTGTGAATACCATAGGAATTGAGGACAAAAAACCAATGATTGCATGTGCCTAAGACATGTGGTGCAAGAATTGATTAACAATGGTGTAATTAAGATAGAAGGGCCACAAAACAATGAGGATCATACAACCTTTAAAAAACCTTTCTATAATCATGAGAAAGGTGATTCTTCAAATTCGAACAATCAAGGCAACAATTCTAAAGGTAACAAGAATGTCAATTTTGATCATCATTAAGACAATACTATCAATACCTTATCTGAGCATGAGCATGTTGTTAATGTTGTGGTGATTAAGGAACAAACCAAAGTGGAGAATTCTAATGCTATCACTAGGGGGCAAGAATCAAGGATTACCCTACAAGGGGGTGGTCCTAAATCTATTGTCCCTACACAATCAAATATTTTGGCTAAACAAATATCTACTACAAAAAAGCCTTATAGTTTGGTTGATCAATTGCAAAAGACTCTAGCACAAATTTCTATTTTGGAGTTACTAAAACTTCCTCCCAATCACAAGGAGATCTTGGAAAAATCCCTAGTGGAGACTAATGCTCCTATAACTATGGAGGAAGATAATTTTCAAAACATGGTAGGAGATCTCATTGCACCACATTGCCTTTCATTTTATGAAAAAGATGATATGTCCATTACTCATCCTCAAAAATTTCCCTTGCATATATAAGAAGTTTTAATCCAAAGGCATAGGGTCAAGAGAGTCCTCATTGATGGGGGAGCCGGTCTTAAAATTTTCACATTGAACCTTGTCAAGTATTTAAGGTTATCTAAATCAGCCATTGATCCTAAAATGTAGATTACCATCAAGGCTTATGATGAGGAAGAAATATCTTCAAAAGGCATGATTATTTTACCTATTCAAGTTGTACCTATCAAGAAAGAGACCATATTTCAAGTCCTTGACATGAAGCTATCTTATAATATCTTATTGGGGAGGCCATGGATTCATGAGATGCAAGAGGTGCCTTCCACCTATCATCAATCTATTACATTTCCACACATGGGGGAGGAAATCATAATTGGAGGAGATTATAATCCCTTTCAATATTGTAACACATTGAAACCTAGTCATGAGCTATTTATTCCTCATAATAGGGAAGGAGTCATCCCTAATGTCACCATTGAAGAAGCTAAAGAGGAAGATACCAATTTAACATCAAATGCTACATCTACCTCAAACCCTAATCAAACTAACTCATCTACATAAACTAAGGGAAAGGAGAGAGTGGGTTATGAGGGTCAAAGTTCACATGAAAATTCAGTTAAAACTTCTACATCAAAGGTGGAAATTTTGAAACCCTCCAAGGATAAGAGAGACCAAACCAAGAAGGATCATTACCAAAGATGAATGAAATGATGCATAACATTGAAAATCAATGTAGAATCAATTCCAAAGGAGTGGGGGAATATTCTGTCTCCCTATTTGATTTGTCAACTTCTCCTAAGACACATGGGAAACCATCAATTTCTCATCCACTTCACAAATATAACTCTCATTTTGTAAGAGAGACTGACAAATCAGCCCTACAAAAGGAGGAAAATGAAGTTTTACAATGGCTCTACAAAGAGGAAGATACTTCAAACAATCCCATTGAAAGAGTACAACACATCAATATCCAAACTGAGAAATATGGAAAGGGATTTCAAATTATGAAAAAAATGGGATACAAGGGAAGAGGTCCCATTGAACCTGCTTGGAGATCAAAGGATGAGAAATCTGGAATAGGTTATCAAGACAAAGGAGAAATTTCAATCCCTATGCATAATTTTCATGAACATGTACAGATGGTAGGATCTGAGAATGAGGATTATTCTAGAGATTATGAGTGGGATTCCCTATCCGGAGACTCTTTTCATGATAAAGAGGTTGATGTTATTCATATGTATGCTATCATTCCTAATTCCAAAAGTCAAGACAATGAGAATCAAAGTTTGAATTCTACATAAGCATCAAATGAACCTCAACAATCGAATGTAGGTCAAGCATATAGGGGTAATCAATGGATAGTTGAACCTTGGGTACCTTCGTGGGGGGGTGATTTAAATGTTATTTTCAATCTACATGCTTTCTTTCCCATGTAAATCCATGAGGAATCTAGTGAGGAAAATTTTTATCCTACTTCCATGGTACACCTTGAGCAAGCACATGTTATAGACCTAAGTGATACAATGAACAAGGTCATTTCATTGAATCCTTCAAGTGACAACTTGCCTAATGAGTATTTGGCCTTGCTTCATCCCAAACTCATTGATTGGGATTTAACCAAACCAAATGAATTACTATACTTTCTCAATGACAATGCAATTCCCCAATACCTAAACGTGGTTGAGCCATCTTCTTCCACCAATGAATACAATCTGGAAATAATGATAGAGGTAGGGGTCAAACCTCTCAATCCAAAAAATAAAAGAAAGAAATTCAAAAAAATGAAAAGGTCTAGTGGTGAAAACCACCATGTGGCAGTACTAGAACCTAAAAATGTAAAAATATCAGATGTTTCAAAAGGTGTACATTGGAACCAACTTGGAACCAAAGTTTATTCACTTAGCAGCATCACTAACCCCATTAGAAAGGAATAAGTTCATCGTATTCTTTCAAGAAAAGAAAATAAACTTTGCATGGTCATATGTCAACATGACAGGGTTAGATCCAAGTTTTATAATGCACCATCTTAATGTGAAACCCAGTGTCAAACCTGTAAAGAAGAAATTGAGAAAGATACATCCTCATGTAGCTCTCTTAGTCAAATAAGAATTGGAAAAGATACTCAAGGTTGGATTCATAAGAGTAATAGTCTATGTAGAATGGATCTCCAACATTGTACCAGTTACCAAACATGATAAATCCATTAGAATATGCACAGATTTTTGAGGCCTTAACCTTGCTTGTCCTAAGGATGATTTTCCATTGCCTAGGATTGATGCTATAGTGGATTTAATGGCAGGACATTCTATGTTCTCATTAATGGGTGGATTTAGTGGATACAATCAGATTCACATAGCACTTGAAGACCAAGAAAAGACTACTTTTACATTCCCATGGGGAACCTTTTATTCAAATGTGATGCCCTTTGGTCTCAAAAATGCCAGCGCAACTTACCAAAGAGCAATGACCACTATCTTCCACGACATGGTGCATACCTTACTAGAAGATTATGTGGATGATATTTTAGCTAAGTCACATCAAAGAAAAGATGATCTTCTTATACTAGAAAACATTTTCACAAGGTTGGAGCAATTCAAAGTGAGATTAAACCCAAAGAAATGTGCATTTGGGGTTCAATCCGGCAAGCTCTTAGGCTATATAGTTTATGCAAAAGGCATAGAAGTGGATCTGGAAAAAGTACAAGCAATAATGGAAATGGAAACTCCCAAAAATATCAGTCAAATAAGGTCACTTCAAGGAATACTTCAATCCATTAGGACATTCATTTCTCTATCGGTGAAAAAGTGTCATTCATTCACAAGATTTCTACACAAAGATAACATTTTTACTGGGATGATGAATGTGAAAAAGCCTTCACTTTTTTGAAAACATACTTGGTTAACCCACCTATCTTGATGTCTCCTATAAAATAAAAACCATTATTTCTCTATATTTCAGCAATAGAAAGATCTTTAGGGGTCTTATTGGCACAAGAGGATGAGGAAGGAAAGGAAAGAGATATTTACTAATGTAGACATCCAAAAATATTAATATTATTATTAATATTAATTTCCCTCCTATTCCTCTAACTATTTAATTCAAATCAATTAAATAGTTTCATTTACCAATAGTTTAAACACTATTCTAATGTATTTTATTTAAATACATTTATCCCCTTTTAATAAATTTATAAAAATCCTCCATTTTATTAATTCTTCTAAGCTGTGATTTGTTCAAATCTAATTTGAATTAAATCTAAAACCCTAGCTAGGAACCTATTAATCCTACTCTACAGCCTATCCTATTCCTACCCTACTCTCATCACCTCATATCCTAACTGTGTTTCCACATCTAACTGCCCTCTAATCGTGCTTAAATGGGTGATTCCTAACCTTTTTAAGGTTAATGGGATGCTCACCCACTTAAGGAAAATATCTCCAAATATCTCCAAAAAGGGATGCCCATTCTTCTTAACTTCTTTCTTACAACCTTGTCTCCCAATATTAATGCCAATTTTGACTTAAAATTGGCCATCTTTAT
>MU223645.1:5156747-5186839 GCA_018584345.1 Thuja plicata
TTGGAAGTTCTCCCACTTGGGTTTTTCTTTGAGTTGTATGGTGGCTATTCTGAATGTTTGTTGATGTTGACCATGTTTTGTGATAAGTATTGTTTCTATCATGTTCTTTATGGACCCCTGATAGTATGTATAAGGGAGGATATCACAGAGATGGCACTGTATTTGTATGTGAAACGAAATGCATTATGTAATTTATATGTCGCGTGAGTGTTGCATTAAGTAAGGTTGCATGAAATGTTCAAATTTCTATTTGATAGGAACATGGATATGTGTCATCCATATTAAGCTTTAGTATGTATGTATTTCATGATTTTGAAAGCATTAAAGATATAGATTTAATTAGGAGGTGGTAGACAATGAGTAAATGATTAAGTAGATATTTGGTTTATGCTTGAATTGGAATTATGTTATTAGTTGTGTTTCGTTATGCATATCTTAAAATAATATAGTTAAGTTAATTTGCATTAGTTCTTCTTGAATGTAAATGAGTGATTGTTGTGATGGTATATTATTTGGTGTTTATGAAGTGGGTGAATCTTCTTGTTTGATCCTTATTAATAGGGGGTGTAGCACTATGGTGTGAATCCTTCTGATTCTTTACTAGATTAGTTATCGACTTCCAGGAGTAAGCCTAGTTTTAGGGGAGGATGATGTAATACCTACCCCTTTGTCTGTCTATCTGTGTCAGTTTCTAATCTCTTTTAGACCATAGTGTGTATGTGTTAGCTCTTTCAGATGATTTTAGGGATATTCATGTGTTACTTTTTAGTATGTTATTGATCTATTATTATTATGTTGTGTCTTCTATGTATATGTGGTTTATAGTTATTTAATGATTCTTATGTATATGTTAGGATTTCATTTTGGTTATGGTTTTCTGACAATACTGACCTTAGATTTATATGCATATGGATCATTGTATGTTTTACGTTACTGTTTGATGTGCTTGGTATGGTATGGGACAGAGTTGTAGTTACTTGCTTCAGCGAGATCCACATGATAACCTAGTCTCAACCATTGTTTGCCATATTATATATATGCATGTATGTTCTTCTTTGTGATGACAGGTTTGCAGGTACCGGGCTACGTCTTCCCTAAATTGGCAGGAGTGAGCGTGCCCTATCGCATTAATCTCAACGGTAAGAGAGGGGGGATAGTTTTTAGGTCCAGATCCTATCCTAAACCTGATTGTCCTAGTTAGTGGACAAGTATCTATTTGGCTACCTTACCGAGTTCATATAGTTGATAGGAATTTGTGTATTCCCTTCCTTGATCATGTTTGATTTTGCTTGTTTTCAGTTTCAGGTGCTTGATTTGATTATTTGAGTGTTATATCATTATATTTATTTAATTGGATATTATTGCAATTAATTATTAAATATAGGGTATTTAATTAATTAAAAATTAAATTAAATAGCTATGTTTAATTGAAAGGTTAATTAAAGTGCAATTATTGAATATTAATATTTAATTTAAAATTAGAGTAATAAGCTTTTATGCTTAATTAAATAATTAAATATTTAGTTGCATGGATAACTCTGATATAAATATTGAAGATATTTAAATTAATATTTTATTAATTACATGTGCACGATTTGGTTGAAAAAGTATTTTCAAACTCAAGAGATCTCAACTTGATTTTAGGAGTCAAAGTTGAGTTGTGCAAGTAATTAGATATTTTAATTATTAATTTTTATGTTCTTTCAATTTTAGGGAGAGTCCTTTTAGGAGTTAATTGAATGTGTTGTCATGAGGGTTTGCATGTTTAGGGGAAATTGAATCCCATTAGGAGGGAATTGGGGGTTTCATTTTGTATTAACAGGTTTTGGAGATTTTTAGAGCTAGGTGTGTGTACTTGGCTTTGGAGAAATTGAGGAATCTTGTGGTTGCTTGTTGGATTGAGGAATTGTGTGAATTCATGGTTTACATGTGCTTGGGTCTTCGTGGTTTCAGATCTATGGTTGATTTGTGCTTGGAGGTTTTCATGGTTTTTACAATTTTCAAAAGGGCTAATCTCATTCTTCTTGCATTAGATTTGAGGTAGGGTTTGTGATCCCTAAAATGGTTTCAATTTTGAAATTCTGAGGTTTTTTGTGGTTGAATAGATGCTTGTTAAATCATTGTGGTAAATAGGTGTTTAATTAAGTTTCTATAATTTTGGGTATTTAGAAAACCCTTAGATCTGTTATTTCCATTATTTATTATAACTTGGCATAGCTCAGTTATGTTGTCCAAATTTTGTTGAAAAATTCCCTATAGATCTCTTAGAAAATGAAAAATTAATCCTTGGTATCGTTAAACTATAGAGGAAAATTAAATATATGGTTGTTATTGTTTCAATATTTTCGGGTGTTTATTAGAAGCTTAGATCTTTCATTTTCATGATTATATATTTCTTAGCATAGTATCGTTATGCTGTCAAAATTTCATGAATAGATCTCTTATAATTCTCCTATAAATTGAACCCTATCTATAGTCCTAACTATAGAAAAAATAATAATAATAATCTCCTTGTATTTGCTTTGGAAAAATTAAATCAATTGAAAAAAAGAGGTCTCTATTTTTATACAGACCGGTGTAAAATAAAATATAAATTACCCAGAAGTTAAAATAAAAATAAAAATATCCTTACCTTTTTGGTAAATTCCGTTTTCGGATTTAAAAGAGGAAAAAAAAACAAAATAAAATAAAAATACAAACAAACTTCCTTTTTGAAAAACATAGTTAAGAAGTTTTTAATAAAAAAAAAAAATTTTAAAAAAAAGGGGTTTTTATGGAGGAAGGGGTGGTGGGACCCCATCCCCACCAACTCCCCTTACCCTCTTACCTTACATTGCGCAGTTTTTAGCGCATGTGGGAGGGTGACGGTGGTACCCCCCACAGTCCTTTAAAGGGACTGCGCTATGCAGCATGCACAGGGGAAGGGTACCCGCGTGCCCCCCCCCATATATCTTGCACAACAGTTTGTTTAAAACAAACTTTGTTTTATTTTACAAAAATATATAAAACTTTGTTATGTGATTAATATGTGGATTAAAATTTTTTTTTTTGTAATTTAGTTAAAAGGGAAGTAAATTTATAGTGAAATTTTGATTAGTTATAATAATTAGTTGATAATTTAATTAATGCATGTTATTAGTAGTTTTAGTTTATCATGTTAAATATTAATTGTGATTATATACATTAATTATTGATTTAAATTAAAATAAATATTTTGTACAATATTAATTTTAAATTAATAGATTAATATTAATTATAGCTAATATTTTAATGTGATTTACTAATAACCCTAATTAGTATGTTTGATTAATTAAAACTAATTATTATTAATCATGTTTTAGTAATCCTAATAGGATGTTGAGACTTTGGAATTAGATAAATTAATTTGATATAATTAATGAATACTTGATTAGTTTGTTTAAATACTAGAGGTATTTTTTAAATGAAGTTGATGCAAGTGATTTTAATTGTCTCAGATTAATTGATTGTCTGAATGGAGTTTATGTATGAGCTATCTATGAATGATTAAATGCTTATAGTTCATTTTTTAGTCCTTTAGGACATTTTTATTTCTATGCATCTGTATGCATCTCTTTTGCTTATATGTGCATTATGGGGGCATTAGTTGACCTAGGATGTATACAGAGGCCGGGGGGGGTGTTTATCATTTCTGTTGTGTGTCCATGTCATTACCCTAAATCGACCAGGATGTGTTTTGAGTGCGTGATTAAATGATTTGTATATTCTTCTATGTTATCATGTTTTGGGTATCTATTGGGTTAGATGCCCCTAGGACTTAAATCCAGAGGTTTTGGGATTGTACTTTCTGCATGGTATCTTTTATGATGTCAGTTTGTGTTTATATGATGATGTCATGGTCCTGATTTGCTAAGACCCAGCCTGGTTTGGTTCTGATGTATTAATTGGTCCTATGAGGATATTGTGGATGTTTTATGGTTATTGGGAACCTATGTGCACCTGAATGGGTAGGATGCAATTGGTTTGTGATTTATCCTTTATGATACTTTTGTGAACCTAGGGTAGGTAACCTAATTGTATAGTAGGAGGTGGCTTGCAATAAGTATCGGAGCCCACAAGTGGTTGTCAGGGGTTGCTTATTGTAAGTAGTGGTAACAAGTGATAACATAATTAATCTAATTAGGCTGACCTAGTATTAAACTAATAAGATTAATGTCTCACCCATGCTTGAGTGCTAATATAGGCTAAGATGGAGGATGAGATGATGCTTGCCCCCTTTCGAGGTGCAGGTTCAGGCATCATTAGTGATCTTGTCTATATGAAAGGTCATTGATGCTGTGTATAGTCACTTGGGTGCCAGAATCCATTAAGGGATTACTAGGACAAAACTCAAGGATGCGACGTACATGATGACACCTTCATGTATACATCTTAGGTTATCCTACATGTGTCAATACCTTTGGTGTTGTTTAGTATTCCTTGTTTTGGATTAGAGTGCTTCTAGGATCTTCCTATGCATGGAGTATAAGGTCATGTATACCTTGCTTGTATTCTTGTTGTATACCCCATGTGTTGGATCTGTTACTATCTCCTCAGCATGGTGGGAGTGGACCTTTTGTTCCACGTGGTCGGGTGGTAGTGATTCTTATTACTATTGAGATTCTGACGAATTCTTCGTCATGCTTGGATGTTCCTTATTGTAGTTTCATCTTCCTCATCTTTTGGAGACTTGCTCAATTACTTGAGATGTGTTTTGTACCATATGTATATATTGGTTATCATCCTTGGAGGATGCATTGTATTTTTTATTATGTATTATTACATACCCTGTGACTTGTGTAGTGGATGTTGATTAGGTAGTATACCTTATGGTATCAGATGTATATGTAATATTTATTATTGAGATGTATGTTATTGGTTTCAAATTATGTAACCTTTATGTTAGTTCTTTGTTATTATAATCGTAGATTAGTTTGTTTAATTAATTCTATGTCAAGGAACCCTCGAGAAGTGTTAATCATGTATGAGTTGTATTTCATGTATGTCATGTACTTCATTATGTTGCTTCTGCATTGTTATCATTATTGTTTGTAAACATTTAAAAAAAATTATTCCGTGAACTTAGTGTCATGTTTAGGGTTAGTTCTCCTAGGTTCCCTAGTGGGGCATTACATGAACCTTTGATGGATGTCATTGTTCAAACCCAAACATTTGACCTTGCAACTTGATCCTTGAACTTCATTGACTTATTTTATTAGGATTAAAATTTGACAAAACCTAAATGATCATAATGTTTGGAATTCTATTGAAAATATTGATACAAATAAAAACACTTGAAGCTTTTTGATGATATTATTTGCATTTTGTCATGTCTTTTTAGCTAATCAATGATGTTTCGACTAGATTGGTGATGATGAAGATATGATATTTTCTTGACTTTGAGTGAGTGTTTTGAGGAATATTCACCAACTTGTGTGAATTCATCTAAGGACATGGCCATCAAAGAACCATCGAGGACTTTCATATAGGAAGGAGGATTAACCTTTATTTGTTTACGCAAATAGATACCATGGTTATTTAGATCTTCCATAGCTTAATACCAAAATCCACCTGCAACATTGAATCTGATAAAACCAGTATTCATACTCCTATAGCCGGTTATTCAACTAGTGAGGGTTGTACTAGTTTACCAAGGGGTTACCAAAGAAATGAAAGAAGTATTAATATCATCATGATGTGGTTAGTGATGATTGTACTTGCTCCTAGTTCCACAATTCTCAATGATGATAATATATCTCTTTTGTAGTTCTTTCACAAAAAGCTAGTGATAATTAGTTTCATTGCATTGCATTTTCATGTTAGATTAATTGCATATGTTTAAAGGATTGTTCAAGAGGGTTCATCAATTTTTGGGGTTCAATTATCAATTATCCTTGTTTTGAATCAATGATGTGAGATTATCTTTTGTATTCATTCATAGCATTAATCATTATTCCTTATCTCATATATTAGAACAAATCAAAATAAAATAAGCATTAATCATTACTCATTTTACATCCATTCTGAGAGTGCATTTCATATAAAGTTGCATACATTCATAAATCAAAATCCAAAAATCTAGTTACATTCATTTATCATTGCATTGCATTGCATAAATTATTGCATTCATCATTAAAATCAGAGAAACATATAGAAGTAGTTGCATAAAATCATTTGCATCCATCTATTTATGTTATATATAAGATAAACTGCATCCATAGAATAATAAAAATAAATGCATCATAGACATCATATAGATCTGCATATAAAAGAACTCTCACATCAACATCATAAACACATCATGGGAATCAAAGAAGATCATCACATAAATGTCCATCGAAAGATCCATAACATTTGTATATCAAGATACAATATCATTGACAAAATGATACATCATCAAAGTCCTAATAAAAAAAATACAATAGGATACATAAATGTATATCCAGTGGATCCATGTCAACTTTATCTCAAGAGCCAGTAGTGGCACTTGATCTGTCACCTGTACCTATACCTGATCCATCACCTGTCCCATTTTTGTCACCTGATCTATCCTATGTAGTGGGTGATGCCTGACTGGTGCTAGCTACACTAGGCATATGTTCCATCATCATCATGAACTGCTACATCATGGTATCCACCTGATCAATCCAACCACTCATAGATGTCATCCCAGTGTGTACGGTCCTCACATCCTATGTCAAGTCATCTATCACCTGTGAAGTTTTTGGAGGAGCCTGAGGAGCATGTGGTTCTCATGGTGTTAGAGGTACATGTAGTATAAATGGAATATTTAAAGGAAGCTACTATACCAAAATATGTCCCTATAAAGGAGGAATATTTTTTGCATGAACATGAACCTATGGAGGAGCCTGTGCTCCCAGAGCCTGTCTAGCAGCAACTATTTGTGCCTTCCTGACAATCCTCTGTCTCTGTTGTCCCCATACTATAGCTGGTATGGGATGAACCTATCCATGAACCTATCCCTATCTCTATTGTCCCCATACTGTAGCTGGTATGGGATGAACCTATCCATGAACCTATCCCTGTCTCTGTCTAGGTTTTCCAAAACTACCACCCCTAGCCCTAACATGTCCACCCCGCATTCGAGGTCCCACCTATCCTTTGCCCAAAGCCCTAGGAGTTCTCTTTACTCTACAAGCTCACTGTCTCTGAACCCTACCACAACCTCTACCACTGTCATCTCCACTATTATCATCAGATGTATCATCTACATCAGGAATGGGATCTGCAAGATCAATAAATCTAGTAAATCTATGGTGAGAAAACCACTCTCTATACTCTATAGACATCCCAACATCAGAAACATGATCTAACATGTCCTACTAGATGAATCCCAATCTATTAATCTTAGTTCAAGTGAACTAATAATCAACCTGCACTCCCCACATGGATCACTCTACCTGTACCTGTGCGTATGTCATTCCCTGTGACATATCCTAAAATCTTCCATACTGTCTTAACAATTTCCCAAAGAAGAATCATCCACTAAGGGGAAACCATATAGGGAATCTCACCATCATCCTCCCACCGTCTCTTGCATCCAAGGTAAGGTCTCTATATGACCTAATCAATTTCATCAATAGTACGATGCTAGTACTCAAGTTTGCCTAGATGATGTTGGAAAACCATCCTATCATATAAAAGCATACAACCATCCTCAACCTCGAACACAAGCTACTATAGGTCTCATAATAGGGATGTGCTCCCAGGTCCATAACTATAATAATATCGCACCTGCTAATAAATCTACACTCGCTCTATATACAACCTCATGCAAATCATGATAAAGTTGTGCTGACACAGAAGAACCCAAATCAAACCATCAAGGATGTGAAATCAAGTCCTCCAGGATCTGACCCCAGCCAACTGAGAAATTGTGATCTCGTATGTCAGGAAGTAGTAATCCTCCTATCACAAGACCTAATACTACTGGAAAAGTGGGGAATCAAGAAAACTATGCCCATATGATCGTATCATCTCTGATCGTATCATAACCAAAGATGTGTCTATATATGCTGCCATTATATACCTGATTGTAATAAACCCACTCTCCTCGAGTCAGAATGTAGAGAAATCTATAGACATCCTTAGGAGTGATCGTAATCTTGCCCAGTGGATGGTGGAAAGTATTGTGGTCATAGTGCCAATGCTCTTCCAGGGCTATAAGTAAACCCTAGTTTATATGGAACCAAGGAAGCTCAAGGAGGAAACTCAACCCGCACTACTCTACAACACATAACTCTGGATCCGTCAACTCAATGGATAAGTTAATGATCCAAGATGCTAGATTTCGTATGTATAACTTATGGAACTGTGCCTATTTTGCAAACAAGGGAATTATATCAGTGTCATTATATCAATGGATCATTCTAAGTCAATCAAACCAATTCAATCAATCCTTTTCTCTTTCTGAGCGCATCAACTTATTGTTCCTAACTCTAGATCTTGAGAAGGGACCAATATGATCAGTTATCCTATCACTCAGTGTTCTATCCTATCAAATTGACAAATCAAACATCCATTTATATGATTATCCTAATATCATAAACACTTTTTCACATTACTAAACACATCTATCTATCTTGGAAATCAATCTGGTAATCCAGATGATCAATCAAAAAGTAGTTTGTGCTTCCTAAATCAAGTTTTCATCCAATTTTCATTGCAAGTGTCACTTGGCATAGTGTATGCATCATTTCATGCTAAGCGTCATTTAATCTTTGATAGGCATGATTTGATATATTGGAGGTGTAAATTTATAGTGTACACAACATTTCTTTATCCTACGTGGCATTTCACACCTACTAGGTGACATTTAAAACTTAATTTTGCCCTAGGGTTTGATAGGCAACATTTCAGGGATCAAATGCAAGTTTTACCCTAACTTGTAAGCAGCATTTTTCTACCCATAGGTTTCATTTCCCAACACAAAGGCAACATTAAATCTATCTATACATCATTTAACCTATCTTAGGCATCATTTGACCTACTCTATCCTAGAAAGCATGTTAAAATGCAATAAATGCAATCAAAATGAAGCAATAAATGCACTAAGAGGTTCAAAACCACTTATGGAAGGTCCATAGTTACGACATTTCTGATACCGGTGTGCTCACTTGAATCGATGCTCTCGAATAGGGACCACCATTGCTATCAATCTCAACAGGATCATAGCAAAATCTCTAGGGTAAAAAGTGAAAATGAATAGTAAAAATGGGGTTTTCAACCTACTTAAGCTAATTAACCTAATTTTGGAGGGATTTTGACATAGTTTGACCTAATTTGACCTAATCTACATTTTCTACACACTGGGGCATGCTTTTTTTCCAGGATCATCATCAATGTTTTTTAGAAATGAAAACATATTGGATCTATTTTCTATCAGTTTTATCATCTTTTTCATCTGGATATCAATCTGTTTCATTTCTGAGGGAGCATTATCATAGTATCAAATCAGGATCTGAATCATTATATTAATCTGGGTCATTGAATTTTCAAAAATTATCATTGGGGAATTTTGCATCTAATCAGATTAGAGTTTCAAATAAGATTATCAATCTGTCAAATTAATTTATCAAATCAGGGTTTCAAATTTATCAAATCATGTTATCAATCATTGAATCAGGTTATCAGATCAGTGTTGTATCAATCAATCAATCAAGCATCAAATCAATGATCAATAAATGCAATTTTCTTTGAATCAATGCACTTCACACATCAATTCAAAGAGGGGAATTTGTAGACACCTAAAACTAGGCAGGTGTTCTATTATCAAGCAAATCTGCAAATCTCAGCCAAATGCTCTAAATTTCATCAAAATGGATAAAATCAATTTCAAATAGATATTTATCAATCAAATTGGATAAAATCAATTTAAAATCAAAGGATCAATTAAACAATGACATCAAATGATTAAATATAAGCCTAAAGGGATTAATCTAACTATATAATTGATTTTAATCAATTAATTATATAGTTTAAATCAAAAAATCAAATTGAACCTAATCCCCTACATGGCTAATTTAATTAATTGATTGAATTTAATAAATCCTAATATCCTTCAACATGATTTTGAGCAACCAATGAGAATTGAGAACACAAAGCACATGGATCGCTCCTAATTTGCAATCTCAATCACTCATTTTGAACTTTCAATCTCAATCACTCAAATTTGTCCCTTTGTCCAAACCTTTGAGATAATCATTTAAATTGTCCCCCCATTTGAAACCATCTCAAATCCTTTCACCTAACCAAGGATTAATCATGATCAAGTAACTCTACCCCCTACACTTGGGAAAATCCTATAAATACAAGCCATTTTGAGAGCATAACATATATCCTAGAAAATTTGAATGCAAAGCATCCTTATTATAGGAATTTCATAGAAAATTGAGAGAATTATCATATAAATTGAGCATAATTGAGATCATTTTGGAGAGAATTTGAATCAAATATCATAGAAATGGAGAGAATTTGATCTAGATTAAGCATATCATAATCAAAATTATCATTCTAGGATTGTCACTAGTAGAGATTAAGGTTGAGAGATCTATTAGAAAAGCTTAGTTAGAGATCCATGTGATGTTAAATGCTTTATTTGACAATTGTTAGATTAAATTGTATTATTGTTTCCATAGAATTGATAGATAACACCTTTATTTCATGAAGGTATGATTTATACATACACACTTGCTGATTGCATGCATTTCAAAATGTATGTTAGAGAAAGAGCTGCTTTAGGAATTATATCTCACTCTCATGTGGTATTAAAATTTCTTCATAATTTCCATACGAGGAATACCCCTCATTCTTCTATAATATAGATCTTTTTCCCTCTTGTCTCTTCACTGGGGGGCAAGAGGTATTTCTTCCATTTTTCTAGGATCCATTATTCTCTTAGCATGTATTTTGTTTTGAGCTTAATTGGTTATTATTTCTATATTCTATCCCTATGGTATTATATTATGGTACATCCTTCCTTTGCTCATAATCATCCATAGCTCTCTTCTAATATTCATGATATCTTTTCTAGGACATTTTTTGTGTAAATATATTTCTTTTTTACAACATCTCTTGATCTGATTGGTATATCCCTTGCTTTCAGCCCTGGGGGGCAAGGTTTTCCTTCTTTCTCTCTATCTAAGGATCTACTTTCCTTAGCTTAGTGGTATTTGTTTATTATACAACATTATTTCCTTATAAAGATTTATGTTTTGGCTATGGATACCCTCTTATATGAGAGGTGATTTTCCTACCTCATCACCTCTTCTTTATTTTTCAAATTATGTTCTTTATAAACTCTTTCCTTTGCTTTGGTTTAGATTTTTCTTACTTCATTCTAAGATTCCTCTTGCTCTTGATTGTGGGGGCTTGATGATTGAGTCTTTGATCCCTCTTTTATTTTTCTTTGAAAGATGATATTTTATCCTAAGCACTCCTCTATGGTGGGGGTCTTGTTGATAAGATCTATTCCTCATTGAGGATATTTTTTCCATAAGTGACATATCCTTTTCATGATTATCTATGCTCTTAGATGTAAGGGTCATTACTCTTCACTAAGAATATAGTGTAAATTTTTGCTAACATGATATCTCCTTACTTTATGAAGTAGGTATCCTCCTTTCTATTGGAGATTTTCCTTTGTGCAAATAGTTGACTTTATGTTTGTCATTGATGACAACATATAGTATACAGCAGTCTACTGTATTCACTTTTCAGTATGGATATGTGGAAGACTTGCGCAATTGTTTTTATGTTTCAAATATAGTTATGATACCATGTTCATACATGCAGATTCAGAAGTTCAATAATAGTTGAGTTATGTTACTCTATTTACCAACCGCAATTTCAGAGGATTGTTTTTAGAAAGCTGACAGTAATCTTATTGATTCTTCAGTTGCACCTATTTATGGTATATGCATTTGAGATTCATGTTTAGTTATTAGTGAAATATAATTAACCAAAGACAATAATTGTGTTTCATCCAAAGCATGATGTTTGGGTAATTTTGGTGGAGCTGATGATGTGAAGCAATGCATCTATTCATTTTGAGTTGTGTGGTTCTAATTATGTTGTGTGCTTAGTTTAGCTGACAAGAGAAGCATTGAAGGGACTCCTATAGCCAATGTGATCATATATTTTGTAAAAGATACATACAATAATTCATTTGGGATCACTAAGTGTGAATGATAAGAAAAGAGACAGAAAAAGAAAAGAGCAGAATGCTGATTGTTTTGGAACAGTAAAGATATTTCATTCATTAGATAAAGGTCTATGTGAAGAATTAGAGAGTGCATACAATACATTGGAACTGATCAAGACAGTAGGTCTACTCAAACAATTCATTGTCTGATATAGTGTATATCTATTTTACTGAAGGTTGCAGCCTTCATCATTTTAGCAATGTGCTTTTGGACAGTGAGTCCTCACCCCTAACAGGGTTATTTGTAAAAGACTCCTAAAAGAGTCCAACCCTTAACCATGTCACTATACTTATTGCATTGTAAAGATCAACTCCTAACAGGATTGTAAGATCTTCTAACATGGATTATTATACTCAAGTACAATTCTTTTTGGGTGCTAATTCCCATAGGGGTTTATACCTATTTTGGTTTCCCCGTAACCAAAATTGTGGTGTTCTCTTTTGTGTTATCTTATTATGTATATGTTTAAAGATATTATGTACTTAATTGGATAAAAGAATTAAAACTTTCTGATAACCGATTCACCCCCNTTCCCCCCCCCCCCCCCCCCTTAGTTATCCCTTAGGACTATTCCAATAACTGGTATCAGAGCCAAGTGCCTTGGAGAGAAATCCTAATAGCTTAAGGTAGATCAAATGGTGTACTTCAGTAAAGAGAGTCCTAAGTTTGATGGAGATAATTATCTTGAATGGAAGAACAAAATGGTAATACATCTTCAGTGCGTTGGTTTTGAAATCTATGAGGTTTCTACTCACACAATTGATGTTCCTACCTTGAAATACCTTGTAGAAGAAGATTCTACTAACAAACAAAAAGAAGTATTCACCCAAAATGCAATTGCCAAAGAAGCCCTAATAAGTGCCTTATCTGACAGTGAATTTTCTAAGATCAAGAAGGCAGACAAAGCATATTCAATATGGAAATAACTAGAAGATATGTTTGAAGGAGAAATCCAAGCCAAGAATGCACATAGAAATACATGAAAGAAAAGATACAACAATTTAGAGATGCTACCTAAAGAAAACATCAGAGCTTACAATCAAAGGATTAATGAAGCAGTCTTAGGAATCAAGAACAATGGTGGTGAAATTTCAGAGGAAGATATAATGGACAAACTGATGACTACATTGACAATAGATTATGAAAGAAAGATAAAATTATTGGATGAAACCATGCAATTCTCAAAGGAATTCAAAAGAGAAACCTTTATCAGCAAAATATCAGCATTCGAGATATCAAGATTGAAGATAGAACCTGAAATTGAAACAGCTTTCAAAGCCTTAGTCCATGGTAAGAAATCCTTGAGCATCTCTAGTAATATTGAGAAAGAATAAGTTGATACAGAACTAGAAGAAATCATAGCTATGATTGCTAAGAAAAAAAGGAAAGGTAAAGGAAAACATGAAGGACAGCTACCATTCAAATGTTTTTCATGCAACAAAGTTGGCCACTTTGCATCCAAGTGTCCTACAAGAGTCAAGAAGTTCAGATCAAATTACAAACCCAAATATACTAAGGAATGCTATCATGATGAAGATGGTGTGACTGATGATGATTTAGGAGAAGATGAAACTGGATTCGTTGCAATTAAAGATAATGAAAAAATGATTGACAAAATAGAAATTGAAGATAAAGCACAAGAATTGGCTTTAGTTTCACAAGAAGACATCAAAATAGACTGGATCATAGACAAAAGATGTTAACATCACATGACAGGAGACAAAGAAAGATTTGTACATTTAGATAAGTACAAAGGTGGCATTGTTATATTTGTAGATAACACTCCCAAACCTATCATAGGCAGAGGATCTATCACCTTAGATGGAAAGAACAAGACAAATGATGTTCTATATGTTGATATTTTACATCATAACTTACTAAGTGTTGGAAAGTTGCTTGATAAAGGATATCAATTAGAATTCAAAAACAACAAGTGCATTATTAACAACAAATAAGGAGACATGATTGCATCAGGTTCAAATACCAAAGGTAATGTTTTTCAACTTAACTTCAAAGTAATTTGTTTTGTTGCAAAAGTGGATGACAGTTGGTTATGGCACAAAAGACTTTGTCATATCAATTTTGACAACATAGTAAAGATAATAAATGTAAAGGTAGTAAGATACCTTCCTAGTATTCCAAGACCAATTGATACTATATGTAGGGAATGTGTGATGGGAAATCGTATGAGGACCTCATTTAGAAGTAAATAGAACTCTGTAGAGAGAAAATTAGATCTAGTGCATATAGAATTATGTGGACCTACTCAAACTAGATCATACTATGGTGAAAGGTATTTCATTTTGTTTGTTGATGATCTCTCTAGAATGAGGTGGGTTGCATTCTTGAAAGATAGATTTGAATCTTTTGAGAAGTTCAAAATATTCAAAGGTAAAGTTGAAAATGAGTCTGGATTAAAGATAAAATGTTTGAGATATGATAGAGGAGGATAATTCACCTCTGACAAGTTTCTTGAGTACTGCGAAGAACATGGGATCAAAAGAAAACTAAGCGCACCTAGAACCCCTCAACAAAATGGAATTGTAGGAAGAAGAAACAGGATAATACTTGACACAACACACACTATCATGATTGAAGGAAAAGTTGCACACACCTATTGGAGAGATGTAGTCAATACAGTAGTCTGTACTATCAACAGAATTCAACTAAGACCAGGTGCAGACAAAACACCTTATGAACTTTGGTTCGGTAATGTACCTACAGTAAAATACTTCAGAATCTTTGGAAGCAAGTGCTACATCAAGAGAGATGATGATGTTGGTAAATTTGATGCTAAAAGTGATGAAGGTATTTTTCTTGGTTACTCTACTAAGAGAAAAGCTTATAGATGTTTTAATTTAAGGTTGAAGAAAATCATTGAAAGTGCACATGTGAATATTGATGAGAATTTCATGATTCAAGAGAGATATTATGAATATGCACCTATGATTAAAGATGAACCTAGACCTAGCAATAAAGAAACAATTATTGAAGAAATGTTTGACTGTATTGATGTATCATGCAATAACCCTGAACCAAGTCAAGAAGAATCAAAGATCATAGATGAGAGTGTCACACCTAAAATCTCAAAATACACATCTAGATACCACTCAAAATAAGATATCATTGGAGATTAGAGCAGTAAAGTTTTGACAAGACCCAGAGAAAAAGGTTCAACTGTTGATGAAGAGGTATGTTTACTTTCACAAATTGAACCCTTAAGTGTTGAAGATGCATGTAATGATTCAGATTGGAAAAATGCAATGCAAGAAGAATTAGGTCAAATAATTAAGAATGACACATGGGAATTGGTCCCTAGACCTTGTGACAAGAACGTGATTGGAACTAAGTGGATATTCAAAAACAAAATGAATGAAGATGGGACAGTGATAAGAAAAAAAGCAAGATTGGTATGTAAAGGATATGCGCAGAGAGAAGGAATTGACTATTCTAATACATTTGCCCCTGTGAGCAGACTGGAAGCTATAAATTTATTTTTAGCTTATGCAACATTCAAGAACTTCAAATTGTATCATATGGATGTCAAGTCAACATTTCTAAATGGTGACCTGAAGGAAGAAGTTTACATAGAGTATCCTGAAGGATTCAGACTTTCAGACAAACCAGACATGGTATGCAGACTAAAGAAAGCCCTCTATGGACTTAAACAGGCCCCAAAAGCATGGTATGAGAGACTTGATGGATACTTAACAAAGATTGGATTCAAAAAGGGAGAAAAAAATTGTAACTTATTCATCAGAGCGATACCTAAAGGATTATTACTTGTTGTTATCTTTGTTGATGACATTATTTTTGGAGGTAATGACAAGCGCCTTAGTGCAGAATTTCCCAAAGAGATGCAGAGTGAATTTGAAATGAGCATGATTGGACCTATAAAATACTTTTTTGGATTAAATGTAAAGAAGCTAGTGTTATGTCCTGCACACCCATCCCTACATTTTGTGTGCAAAATGTTGGGTCCCCCTCTTTTCTCTTTTGGCTCTTGCCTGGTTTCCTTTGTCTTTGTTTTTCTTTTCTTTCTTCTCTGGGTTTTCCCTCCCTGGGGGGTTTGTTTTCTTTTTTCTATTTTCTTTCGTGTCTCCAGGACACAGTCCTGGAGTTTTTTCTTTCCAGAGCTAGATTCCAAACTTTGGGATTCTCCATCGTGATGTCTTCTCCTTGCGAGAAGGTATCAGGATATGGAATCCCCAGGCCCAAAGTCTGGAGGTTTGCCTATTCCAGAGTTTTTGAGAAAAGAGAGGTAACTTGATTTTACCTTGGGTATAAATTTAAATTACATGCCACTTTTACAGTTACCATGATTAAAACACTTGTGCAGTCAAAGCGATTCTTAAGCGACTAAACGATGATTAAACTATGATTACTTTGTGCTTAGTGTATTGTTGCTAGTTGGTTCAAGGTACCTACTCATGGTTGTTTGAAGGTAGAACATGTTACAAGAGTGCTCCTTGTGTGCTGTTTCCCTACTCTTCTTCAGATTTCAGGTAGGCCCTCTGGTTTCTTATTGTTTTTGGTGTTTTCTAGTTGTTTCCCTTTGCTCGTTGTTCCTCGTTTGTCCTGTTGGTTTTCCTTTTTCATGTTTTGTTTTTGGCTTACCGCTCATTGGTGGGTTGGCTCTGCTAGAGGGTTGTCCACCCTCTACGTAGCTGTAGATTAGTGTCAATAATGTATATTGTCTTAGTCTGGTTTGTGCCTATATGTGTATAGTTATGTAAATTTGTGAAAAGATTGTAAGAATTGTATATTTTGTATATATGTTTTTCTGCCCTTGGCCCTCTATATTTTTATGCATGTATATATCCTATATATCCTTCTAAGCTCGCGAGTTCCTCACGCTCTATCATGCATTTTCACCGATGAGACCAAGCTCGTCAAGACAAGGTCGCCACGGTTCAAACTCGACATCTTGCTGGTTTGAGCCATGGTGGCTTTCTCTCTCCTCTGTCTCATCATGTTAATGGAGGGATTAATTTACCATGAGCAGACATTCAAACCATGTCCCATCTGGCATTTATTTTACCCTGTGTTAGCCCACTTGTTTCCATTAATGCTTTTATGTCACCTGCCACCTGACCATGTGCCAACCCACGTCAGCCAAATATAGTTTCTTACTAGTCACATCGGCATGGCAATGGCTAGATTATCTGGGCTCCAGGCCTTAAGCAATTCCTTGTCCTATGTTTCCCCTTGTCATTTGGTTCAATTTTCCCTAGAGTCCTATTCACATTTATTACAAGTATTTTGGGACTTTTTGATGTCTCCTAACACTTGTTGAACAAATGCAGGGTGGTGACAATTTCCCCAGAATTCTAATATTCATTATATGTATCATGTTCTAACGGTTCTCCGGTCTTGTAGGTTGCAGAAAATTTGATCGAAGATGTCTGAAGTGATCACCCCTCCTTCCAGCCTTGAGTTTCCTACCACTTCTACTCAAGTGGCCACCAAGACTAAGGACGAAATTTTATTGGAAAAGCTGCCCTTGACCTCTAAATATCCCAAGGATGGCATTATTGTGGGATCAAAAATAGAATCCAAAGTTCAGGAGATAACAGACGCAGGGTCTGGACCTTGGGCAAAAATGCAAGGCTTGATTCAAGCCATTTACAAACTAAGGGCTGCTAGAGATAATCTGGCAACTCAGATCGCCACCTCTGGTATCATCAAGGTGGCTAACTTTCCTTGTTTGGTGCAATCACTGGAGTTAATACTCCAATTGGAAATGTTGTACAATGCACCAACTCAGACCGTCCTACTTCCGAATCCCTGACCACTACAGTACCCAGCAACAATCATCACCTTGGACATGGCAACTTTTACCTCAGGGCTGGGGATCCCACAACTCAATGGATCCATTATCCGGAATTGACTCCAGACATTGTAGGATTTTGAGGGTGCTGAGATTATTTCCCTGCAATATATCAATAGCCACTGGCTAAAAATCCCAAAGAGGGACTACAAGAGGATGAAGTTGGAAATTCCCCGCGGGGAGTTCAAAGAGCCCATCTAGGTGGGCATTGTATTTTTATGTAGGATCTTCAGATTGCCCCATGCCTGATATTTCTCGGCATGGATGTACTACTTTCTGTACTGCATCACTACTCGCAGTTAGACTTTCAAATATGCGGCCCTCATATCCAATCACGTATACAAGCAACTGAAGAGAATTGCCCAGAACTCCAAATTCTATATGACATCATACATGCTATGGGTACTAGAACAATAAAGACTAGATTTTCTAGGTTTGGGAACAATTGGAGAGCTTGGAAATGGGCCAGTCCAAATGGTACCATGGGATCATTATCCCCTAGTGCAATGGGAACTTAGTTTCCCAAATTTCTGTCAGGTAAATGATGCTTTTGTTTACAACAACATTCTAACACTTACTTAGGCGGTGATGACTCTGGTCAGTATCTACAACTGATATTTTATCCAGTTCCAACATCACACCTACATTCGAGTGACAGGCTTCAACAGGAAGCCCCATCTTCTGCCTCGGTATTGCGAGGATAGGATTATTCTTTTAGAATTCTGCTGGCAGATGATGGATTTGTATGCCTTCTTTACATTGAAGAAGTTCATCAATGTCTCATTCCCATTCTCATGCAGGAATTATACATGCAGCCTCATCGCAGCCTGGGAGGCAGACAATGAATTAAATAAATTGGGGCTGGTGGTATTCCATCACACCTAAAAAAATTACAATCCTCTCGGCAAGATTGCCATAGCACTTCCCCGGGCATCCCCATCCCATGAAGTAGATATTGAAGACTTTTGGGTGGACTGCCAAGATAGTTTTGATCTCTGGGCCTGATAGCATTCTCAGATGAGCAAAGGGCTCATGAAAGAACTTGCCCTTCAGACTTTCCCAAAAGGTTTTAAAGATGACAGGCCCCTGGAAAATCTAGCATATAAAGAACAAGGGCTAGAAAAATTAGATCTTCCTCCGGTGGATTGGGCCACCCCTCAGGACCTAACAATTGATGGGGTATGTCACCCCTTTATAGAGGAAAGCCACCATTATTTTTCCTGGGCATGCCCAAAGAGCACCTGAAAGAAGCCAAAAATCAAGAAAACTACATCCTCAGCAAGTTTGATGAGCACATGGAGTCCCTGTATCTGTCTGCTAGAGATTGTGACTAGTGCAGGTTATCCATATTGTCAAAGACAATGATCTGATCACATGATGCCATAAAGATGATGGATGAATTCCAGAGCAGGGCCGGAGAGGTTGAGGAAGCATTGGAGGCCATCCACAGTTAGTGGGACAACATCAGAGATGTAGATGAAGAAAGCATAGGCCAAGTTTTGGAGGCTTGGGAAAAATCATGATTAATAAAGTTCTCCAGAGCCCAAAGAATCTCGGCTGGAGATGTATTTTTGTATTCATTCATTCTTTTAGAACATAAGTCCCCAGATCCCAGAATTCTAGATCCTATATTTTTGTATTCTTTAAGTGACCCGTGTCCCGCTTCCCAAGGCCAATCGGTCACTTTTGAGCTAGTTAATAAAGGTTGTTAGAAGGTAGGTAACCGCAACAAGGCACCTCGGCTCGACAAAAAGGTTCTGACAGATGGTATTCCCAAGGTGTCACTTCAATGTTACACCTGGTGCATCAGAGATAGTGAGCCACCCTCCCATTCATGAGGCATGTAGCCTTGATCCCCAGGGGACCAGATTTTTTCTTTCTCCTCTCGGCTCTCCTCTCAAGGCTGATTCTTCCACTCCTCCCTTCTTGTCTTATTCTTCTGACATGTCAGACCTTCTCTATCTTGAGGTCTTTTTTAGTGTGCAGGTAGTACCAGCCACTAGAAAATAATATTATATTGTAAAGTGTAAAATAAGTTAGGTTAAGTTTTCGGTCAAATGATGTGTATAAATAATAGGTCCGACCTTATTCCAAGGGTCGGCGAAATTGATAATTTTTCAGTCCATAGTTAATAGCAATTTGGTTTTCTCAATTCTTAGTGGTAGAGCTCAATGCTCCATAGTTTCTAAGATTTTAGCAGTTAAATGTTCCCTTAGAGCCACCATTTTACCACACACCAGTGCTTGCTGGAAGACATGTTAATGAAGAAGGAAGAGTTATATCAATGAAGTTGTTGGCATTATGATCTCTGGTTAATGGTATTTTATGCTTTGTGTTCTTTGTGTCCTTTTCTCTGATGCTTTAAGTAGTGTATGCAAAATTGATGTCACCTATGATAAACAAAATACTACTATCAATAAGCCAGTAAATCTATCTAAATGCAACCCAATGAAGAATACAAATATCAAATGAAGTAAAAGAACAAACTTTACCTTCACCTACTCTTTGTAGATTATCTCCATTGTCCTCCTAGTTTTGATTTCTAGATGTTTTGAGCTCTCAGAATTCCAATGAAGCTCCTCAGCCAAGATGTCACCAAAGTGTGGAGATTTGAGTGAATGTAATGCAAAAATGCAACTAAATGGATGATGGAATGGTGTGGAAATGCTTGAATGCTTGAATGTGATTTGCTTGAATGCTTTGAATATGATTGCTTGATTTCTTGAATGCTTGATTGCTTGATTACTTGATTACTTGATTACCTATTAGATCACAAAAGGGGAATGAGGCTCCTTTTATAGGATTTTGGAGGACCTAAGCCTAGGTGGCATGATCCTAGGGTGGAGATTGAAAGGTGGAAGATCCTAGGGTTACTATTGACTTGGTTGAAGGGGTTGAGAGAAAGGGGGATATGGTTGGAATGTGAGAGGAAGAATAGGGAGGATGCTCCTCCTACATTGACATAGAGGAGAAGAAGGTGGAAGGGAAAGACACATGTCAAGTGTCTCACAAAGACCATGGAGAGGAAAGAGAAAGGACTTATTCCTCATGAGGACTCTTGGTACAAGTGTCCCATGAGTCATCTTGGACTCCTAGAGGTGGCTTGAGAAGCTCCTTAGGAATAGGGGTTGCTTCTTGACTTAGTGTAGGGGAAGACACGTGGTCATGAGACCAAGTCTTATAAGGCCACATAGCCCTTAAGAATAGGACATGTGTGAGTGAGGATAATGATTAATTATTAATTAATAATAATTAATTATTTTAGCCAAGGTGATGTGTCAAGTGACTAGGTTCATGAGGTGGAATAGGGAACTTAGTCATATTTAGTGATTGTGTATTTAATTAAATCACTTTTAATGAGCTAATTTAGAAGACCTAGGATAAGAAGAATAGACTATAGTGAATTTACCTAATAAATAGAATAATTTATTAAATAAATAGAAGAAATAGACATTAATTAAATAATAAATATTTAATTAATTGATTAATCAATGAAGCCATTTTTTAGTGTATACATTTTGCCCATCTTTGAAATAATGCGCTTGTCACATTGTTTCAAAGAAAAATCAAGCTTTTTGCCCCAGAAAATGTTTGACGAGAATGACCTATACATGCCCCCTTGAGAGATTGATTGATAAAATTGATGAATATGTTGTTTTTTTTTAAGTTTAGGGTTCAATCAATCTTACGAAAAGAATCAGAGGAAATTGGAGTGAAAATGAGGTAAAACGGAAGAAGTTGGATAGGTAGGGTCCTCATGGCAAGCAAAACGGATCCACAAGCTATATATAGGAGAAAAGGGTCCATAATAGGATCATTATGCACACTTTTCATTTGGATATTGGAGCCTTGGAGAGAGAGAAGAGCAGAGATGAGAAGGTGTTGTTCCCGCTATCTGATCACTATTTTGAGCGATTCAAACGCTTCCAGAGGCCGCCGGATTCTGGAGAGCCAGTGAGTGATCAATCTAGCTTTGTTAATTTGATTCAATTATGCATTTGTGATAGGATTTTACCATGTAATTAGGATAGATTGAATCATATTTAGGTTAGAAAATCTTGTGTTTTCAACCCGAAAAATGAATGTGCAGTTGTGGTGCATCAATGCATAGCATAAATGAACGTATGTGAAATATCCATGCATTTGTTTGGGGATTCTATGCATTCATCATATAAGGTTTCTAATGTCACGCATGTGTATAGAAAATCTATGCAAATATTAATTTGGCACAAATTTTAGAGTATCCTACACAAAAACACCTCTGTGCTACGCATTCGTAAAAATTTGCGCAAACAAAGTACAATGCTGCGCATAGATGTAAAAATAGGATTCAGACAGATGAAGAAGTCAAATTAGGTCAAAATTTTGATAGCGATAGGTTGGTATGATCTTGTCGATATTGAATGTTTGATTGATTTTGATGTCAAGATAGGAAACATTACATGTAGCATGGTTGCTAGTAAACCATCTTGATTGATAGATAATTGATAGAATTATTTGTTGTTATATGTGATAAAAATGTATTCGATTGATATATATATAGGATAGATAGATAGATCAACGTGATCGACATCTGATAGTTTGATTTGATTGATTTTGATAGGAGGACATTACTAATTTCCTGATGTCACGGGAGAGATATCGTGTGACCTAGGGACTGAGAGTGGCACTTTCAGAGACTGATAGAGTCTTGATTGGGGCGACAAGCCTATACCATGTGATTTATATGCCTGAGATTTGGGTGAACCTAGGGATGTTGATAGCATTAGCGGAGAGATGGCACTCAGAGATGAGTACTTTCCATCTACCTACTGGAGAGATGACCGTTACGCTAGAGGATGTATATTGCATCCTTTGACTACCTATCATAGGCGAGCTAGTGCGCTATGATCGGCATGGTGGGTTGGCAGAGTGCAGAGAGATATTTGGTGATTATGACTTAGATGATGCTGAGATTAGTTGGGAGGATATGGTGGAGCTGTATGAGCCACTACTTATTGTGCTAGCTAGAGCAATCGGAGGGTATGTCTGCCTTGATCGGAGATCACATAGATTTGCAGTTGGATGGGGTAGGACCTTATAGAGGATGATGGATGAGGGGACCCATTTTTCTTAGGGAGTGTGTTTATTAGCACATTTATATCATGATCTTCATTAGGTGGTGTACCAT
Organism: Thuja plicata; assembly: GCA_018584345.1. Classification (NCBI taxonomy): domain Eukaryota; kingdom Viridiplantae; phylum Streptophyta; class Pinopsida; order Cupressales; family Cupressaceae; genus Thuja; species Thuja plicata. The sequence continues at coordinate 5,179,990 of MU223645.1, forward strand.
CGGGGTGCATCTTTATCAGCAGGAGTTACACTACTCCATGTGTGGGCATGGGAGCATATTGCTATCACATGGCCTATAGCACTCAGGTTTGGAGGCGCTGGAAAGCCTTATGTATTTCTTTATGAATCGATTCAGTCTTAGCGTAAGCTGGGACATTTGGAGTTCTGGAGATACATTTTTTATATGGTTGATGCGGTGATCTAGAGATCCTACTTAGGGTGCGAGGTATGGGATGATGAGCATTAGCTTAGATATTGTTTTGAGACATGATAGCTGATAGGGAGGAATCCCTATATTATAGAGAGATAGATGATTAGTAGGGTACTTCATCAATTTGGCCGTATTCAAGGGATGCCCCATGGGAAAATAGAGTTTTCTTAGAAATTTTAGGAGAGGCGAGACTGGGGACCAATGGTATCTTATGAGATAGCTAGGCAGTAGCTCTTAGACATTCCATTTCAGGCATGGTTGATGAGACATGGTGTCGTAGATGCAGGAATGATAGAGAAGTATGAGAGGTATATGAGAGGAGGTCCTCGGATGAGAGGTGGAGGTGCACATCTGTAGGGGTTGATGCCACCGCCTAATAGACAGAGATGACCATGACCTACTACAATGATGGATCCTTTTATACAGGAATAGGTATGGATTTAGGAAACATCACAGGTATAGGATGAGCCTATGCATGATATCGGGGATGACGTACAGATGCTTGATGTAGCGGCACAAGATGTACAAGGAGAGGATGAGGAGAGATGGGTACAGGATGAGGAGGATGTATAGGTATAGTATGTTGGGGGCCATGACCCCTATTTACACAGGGATGCAACAGAGGATGAGGATATTGATGTGGACATAGTACTAGCTATACTAGCAATGCTACAGGTATAGGCCAACCGTGTCCCTAGACTAGAGAGACGGGTTGAGATGTTAGAGAAGGAGGTCACAGAGGCCAGACAGGAGTGGGATACTGCCATAGAGTGGCTAGGGGAGGTAGAGACCTTGTTGGATGAGTTAGAGTCTACAAAGGCATTAGGTCCGCACACAGATAGCTTGTGATTAATGATGAGAGCTGGTAGGGAGATCACCTACTGGAAGGAGGCATATAGATAGGTTGTTCCACAGGATCAATGGATTGGGAGTTTCAGAGAGAGCTCATATGGGGTTAGGACCGTAGCTCATCAGAGACAGGGTTAATTAGTGCAAGTACCTCATCATGACCACCAAGACCACCACTAGGTTCAGGAGATCCATCAGGAGCAGGGCCCTTCAATGCATCACATAGATAGCGACATATAGAGTCTAGAGGCAATGGGTCTTAGCTTGGTTGATATACACTTTGTACTTATGTTATGGCTCCATTGTATCTTTTATAACAGACTTGATGGACACTTTATTGACACATGGTTTTTATATGCTATATCCTTGGACATTTTGGACATGTTATTTTTTGTTTTATGGACTCTTGATGATGGAATTTCTATATGACATAATTCTATTACTTCTATGATGCATTTCTTATTATGATTTGTATATATCTGGATACTGACATATGTAGGATATGATGAATGATTTTGATTATGCATTGTACTTTATGACTAGTAATGAGCATGTTTTATTTCTATGTGGATGCAAAATGATTATGATTATTCTCATGATGATTAATGTTATATGGATATATTGTGACTAAATAAATGAATAATGAATAATGATAATGAACTTAATGGAAGACAAAATGATAATAAATGAAAGATATGTTATAATGTATAAAATGAAATGTATAATAATGGTAATAATGTAATTACCTATATTGTGATGAAATGACACTTATGATAAATGCAATGAATGTAGGACATACATGCAAATATGAATGGTTACATGCAAATGAACAACCCTAAAACTAAATATGTACCTAATGAACTATGATAAATGCTATTGTTTTGTTATCCAAAATGTCCTCAATTTTAAACAACCATGCATCTGACACAAGAAGAATAAACAAAGTGAATGAGGTGTCCTAAACAAGATATCCTAAAGAATCTTATAAAAGGAGTACTTCTATGATCTATTTTAAATGCAATGCAAAATTATATGCAAAAATGATTATCTCCACAACTTCAGAAACATCTTAGAACTTCATAAATTTTGGAATTTGATTTTCATCATTGAGCTCCTTATGTTGCAAGAAAATGCAAGTATCATGGTATAATTAAACCATAATGGCCTGAGCACTTCTTGCATGGATTTTAATATAGAAAACTTGACAAGCATCTAGGTAGAATTAAACCGAGATGACCTGAGTTTTGTTTTTTTAACAAACAAGGAATATCCCCCCTCCATCGGGGAAGAAATATTTGGAGTCAAGGTATGTGTGGCGCAGCACCGTCAATAGCATTCATATACCAACATGATTTATAATGTTGTTCATGATTATGGAACAGATGAAGGCTCGTATGCATAGACACCCCAATTATTTGTACCTTTGACTTCATTGGAAAATATCCCACAAACAGCAATCAAATAAAATATCTTGTTCCATCTCGTCTCTCCTAATCAATGACATATTTGGAGTTGTTAAGCTCATGTCAAAGATATCCCAAAATAGCATAGGAAACATGATGACAAATGAAATCTAGATATGAATGCATAATCTTATTACAAATCATCCTAACATGCCTGTCATGAATATACATTTCTTTGCCAAAAGATAGTGTTGAGTTTTGTTGATCGGTTTTATTGATAATGATGTTGCAAATGTATAGATAAATAGTCATATTTTGAAAGATATGTCATAGGTTATGAATCATGATTAGAATAGCATTGTGTAAGAACCGTTGATTGTGTTTTATTTTCTGGTAAAAAATACTCCATTCTGTCCTCTAAGAGTCATGACTATCATAGATCCACTTCCCAAACCAAGTTGAGGACATGTCCCCAGCTAGGTGACGGACTGGCTTATTATGGGTGAAGAAAAATATGTTAGAATGAATTTAGAATAATTGAGAGGGGAGGGGTGAATCAGTTATCCTTAGGTCTAGATGTAGCAAATAAAACTTTCTATATTTTAGATCTACTCGGTAGCAGTAGCATATGTCAACAGCTTTAATCATGCAGTTTACTGTCTAATGTAATTAGCTTGTAGAAACATAATGGTAAAACAAACCATAAGCATTCACACAAGTTGACACAAGTATTTAATGTGGAAACCCAATATGGGAAAAACCACCAGTAACATGCTACCAAGTTTCACTCTTCTGAAGTGAGCTCTGTGAGGAGCCAACCCTATTAAAGGTTACAATAACACACTGTTAGGTGTGACCTGGTTAAAGGATTTAATCACCCTGTCAGGAGTGGACTTGTTAGAGGACTTATAACATTCCACCTAAATGTCACCTTGTTAGAGGATTTATACAAATGACTGTTAGGTCAACCTTGTTAAAGGATTTTAACTGATATAATGGTTAGAAAGTAATCAGCATTTGTGATCTGATACATACAACTTACTTTGCAAATTCAGATCCAATTACAGCTCTGATGCTAACTTACTAGATGGCCTACATTATCATTTCAATCTTCTGATCTTCTTGGAAATCCATCAAGCAATCACACATGCAACTTTCTACTTATGTATTCAGCCTTCTTTGCTAGGTCATGCCAATCAGTAAATCAACTATGTAATCCTCTTGCATACATGTACACCAATCAGTACATCCATACTTTCTCACTTAATGAATAACCCCTTGAGGTTATCATATACCTCTCTATCTAGGTGAGATAAATATTTGTCGCTTAATCAAGATTGTAGATCTTAGGTTAGGTCAGGTCCAATGGATCATTCCATCATTACATTACATTTAATTCTCCAAAGTAGTCTCTAATTAAATCTTGAAACCATGCATTAATTAAAGTTACCCATACATTAAATGATGTGGATCAATATTTAATTAACTTTACATATCCCAATAAAATTAACTAATTCGGCTAGAGATCTCAAATCTCATCATTAATCCAATTACTGTAAGTCGGCCAACATCATTGTTTTCACACGGCAATTTCACCGTTGCTCGGCACTAAACAAACTTTCTCGTCACAATCAACTTCTATCGGCACAAGCCAAACTTTCTCGGCACAAAACAGCTACAAAAACTATCTTTCGAAGATAAACAACTAATTACTTTGCCAGAGTGCCAACTGATCAATTACCCTTTTATTTGCCTTAACTCAACCATTCACTTGGTCTTCTTGTTAAATCTTCTTCCAATCAATAGATATGGTACTCAAATAGATAACAATAGTCTCACCAATTAAGGTTTGACATCAATGAAAAAATAACAATTGCTTTCATTGTCACTTTCCAACAATCTCCCTCTTTGGCATTGATGACAACACAAAATATTAAAACAATGATTTTAACAAGCATAATTACCATACAATCCAAAAAGTCACCGGTGTTCCTTGATATGAACAAATCTTCATTAATGTCTTTAGCTTCATTCTGATTCTCATCTGTAAAACATTTCTCCCTCTATGTCTATAATCACACTGTAATCATCTGTGTCTAATCATCTGTAGACTCCCTCTGAGTAGATAATCACTTCATTATTTTCAATAGTAACTTCTACCTCTATATAAGTAATCTCTCCCTCTTTATACATAATCTCTCCCTCTAGGTAATCTCTCCCTCTTTGACAACAATGCCAAAGATGTCAAAATATTTATCATGTAGATCTTTAGTATCATGCTGATCCTGTCATCTTGATTATGACTGATCTTCTTTTTTGTCCTTGTCCAACTTCACAACTTTAGTCAGCATCCTAAAGCGTGACTTAGTGTGCATCAATGTATCAAGTATTCTGAGTGTAATATTTGATGCAACAGTACCATACAAAACTTAATTAGCCTCAGTTAGGGGAATCACCCCCATTTTACCTCACAGATACTCATGAGCATCCTCGGGTAGTGCCTTTGTGAATATGTCTTCTAATGGTTCTTTCATGTTCACATAATCCAGTCTCACTTCTTTAGTCTGAATTAGCTCCCTCAAGTAATGATACTTGATAGCTATGTGCTTTTTCTTCAAGTGCATAATAGGGTTTTTAGAAATATTAATCACACTCATGTTATCACAATATATGACAACCAGTTTAGTGATTTCTTCCTTCATACCTTTCAGTAGTATCTTCAACCACACAATGTTAGAATAGTTGACTGCTACTACCACATACTAAACTTCAGCTATAGATTGTGAGGTGTGGTTCTGTTTCTTTCTTGTCCATGAGATCAATCTTTTTCCTAAAATAAATGCTCCACCAGTAGTGCTTTTCCTATCATCAACATTTCTAGCCCAATCAGAGTCAATATAAACTCTGAGTTCAAACTTGTCATTCTTCTTGTAGTATAGACCATAGTCATCAGTTCATTTCAAATATCTTACAATCCTTTTTACTACCATCATGTGAGTTTCCTTGGGGTTAGCAGAAAACCTTACAATAATTCCAACAACTAGGGCAATGTTAGGTCTACTATGTACAACATACTATAGTTTTCCAATCATTGATCTGTAGAGTGTTTGGTTCACTTCTTTTGTGTCATCATTTTTTGTTAGCTTCTATCCAGTAGCCATGGGTGTACTCACTAGTTTGGACTCTTCCATTCCAAAAGTTTTCAGTATCTCCTTGATATATTTAGATTGAGTGATATAGATACCATTCTTCATTTGAGAAATTTGTAAGCCAACAAAGAATTTTATCTCACTAAACATAGACATTTCAAATTCAGTTTGCATCTCTGTTGAAAATGTTTGTCATAACACATCTTGTCCACTAAATATGATGTCATCTAAAAAAATTTCAGCTAATAATGTACATTTGCTTTGCTCTATCTTCAAGTACAGGTTGTTGTTGTCATTGGTTCTTGCCAATCCAATCTTGGTCAGATAATTTTGCAATCTCTCATACCATGCTCTCGGTGCTTGCTTCAGTCCATATAATGCTTTGTGCAATCTGCAAACCATATTCCTTTTGTTTGGGTCAACAAAACCATCAACTTTCTCACTATACACTTCTTCTTCCAAGATACCATTGAGAAATGTAGACTTCACATCCATATAATAAACTTTGAATCCTTTATAGGCTGCATATGCAAGTAAGGTTCTGACTCCTTCCAGTCTTGCAACTGGGGTGAATGTTTCACCATAGTCAATTCCTTCCTCCTGTGCGTAACCCTTGCATACAAGTCTAGCTTTGTTTCTTGTCACATCTCCTTGTTCATTCAGTTTATTCCTGAATACCCACTTTGTACCAATTACATTTTCATCCTTCAGCCTAGGTACAAGTGTCCAAGTCTTGTTCTTCTCAATTTGTTCAATTTCCTCATTCATTGCCTATATTCAATCTTCATTTTCTAAAGCATATTTCACTATTTTGGGCTCAAATTCACATAACAGACATGTGTCATCTCTCAACTTACTTTGTGTCATAACTAAAGAATCCTTTGATCCAATGATTTGATCAGAATTGTGGTGTCTCCTCACATATTTTTCTAGAGTAGGCTCAGTTCTTGCTTTAGGTTCATTGTTTGTGTTTAGTTTTGGTTGATTCTGAGACTCGGTATCTCCATCAGATAGCTCGACATTCACTTGTTGTTGCTTGGAAACTCCACTTTGTGACTCGGTAGGTGCATGCTGTTACTTAGCAGTAGCCTTAGGTAATGTATTAGAGTCTTCCTCATCCAGATATATGAATGATCTGTAGCTTTCAGGCTCTTGTGTACTTTCAGCTTCATTCCTTTTTGCAAACTCATCAATTCTAACATTTGCACTTTCCACAACTTTGTTAGTATTAGAATTCAA
>MU223645.1:5232835-5256919 GCA_018584345.1 Thuja plicata
GAGGTGGACTAGGGGACTTAGTCATATTTAGTGATTGTGTATTTAATTAAATCACTTTTAATGAGCTAATTTAGAAGACCTAGGATAAGAAGAATAGACTATAGTGAATTTACCTAATAAATTGAATAATTTATTAAATAAATAGAAGAAATAGGCATTAATTAAATAATAAATATTTAATCAATTCATCAAGTCAATATTAATTAAATAATAAATATTTAATTAATTGATTAATCAACGAAGCCATTTTTTAGTGTATACATATAGATTAACGACCTCCTTTTCCTCCGCTACTGATCTGATATGAGTTGATGGTTCTATATTTCTTTGGTATTTAGTGTAGTGTGTTAGAGAATTGCTGATGTTTTGAATGTTTAGTATAACTATAGGTAGATGAAGTACTTCTAACTCTGTAATATCCTTTGAAGCTTGTTTGTTAAGTAAATGTGCACTTGCAGGAAACCCCACTCACTTGAATCCCCGGAGAAGACGAGTTAAGATAACCAGCTATCCCCCTCAAACAAAATAGTCACATCTTCCAACTGAGCCCCACACTGTCGAGACCCAACTCTCATGTGCTTGGAGGCCCGGGGAATCTCATTTCCCCAGACAACCTTTACAGGCGAATTTGGCGAGTACCCTAGTACCCAGTGATAACTTAGCTCTGTTGGCGGACCCGGTCACAAAGTCCCATCAACAGAAACTGGTGCTAGAAGGAGGGCATGAACTCGTCCCCCTTTGAGGATTCAGATTTTACACCACCTAAGGGTTCCCCAAGCCATAGTTTTAGGATTCAAGCCTTCAGTGGGATTGGATCATATTCACTAGAAAGATTCAAAAGAGTCCTTAGATCATCTCCCAATCCCAGACAATTTGTCGAACTCAACCTTCCCACTCGAAAGAAATAGACCCTGAAAGCTAAGTCAGCCACCATTGTCTGAGGATCTAGCATACTATAGAATACCCAAGTCTCACAGACAACCCCAGGAATTAGCGCTCAACCTAGTCAAAATCCAACTCCCCCAATGGCTGCATATTTTGGAAATACTAGGTCCCCAATGGGAACTTTTCTGGGTGTAGCCAACAATTTACCTTCGTACCCAGAAAAGATCTGTCCCTGATATAAGCACTTAGGCTCACAAACCGTAGAAGAACATCTGCAGGCATACAAATATGCCATGAACCGACACCAGATCTAACATCAAGACGTTGTGACCTGGATGTTCCCTTTGTCCCTGGGACAGAATGAACTGAACCGGTACCTTAACCTTCCTGCTAACTCCATCAATAGTTTGCAGGACATGGATGACACCTTCCTGGCTTCCTTTCGCATACACATGGACCTAGCGTGGTCCCATAGCCAATTCATTTCTATCAGAAAGGAACCAAATGAACCCCTTGCATCATTCAATCACCGGTTCCAACACGCCTTGAAACGGTGCACGGGTCCCTTCATCCCATCTACGGATGTGACTATCCAGACCTATCTCAACATGATGAACCCCTTCGTTGCCACTCTCCTCTAGAGAACAACCACCCCAGGTGACCGGGATACTTTGGCAAAGGTTTACAACCTAGCCTTGGAACTTTCCCATGGCCTTAAAAAATCCTCAAGCGGGATCGAGCAGAGCATTCCATTTAACATGATACCCAGTAGAAATTCTTACATTGGGGGATACAACCCCAATCAGGTGATGGGTGCCCTTGTGATGGCCATGAATCCCCCACCACCGCTGATAGATCAACAGGCTCGATACGTATATCCATCCCAGGTCCAGATAGCACTAAGTCTGAAATCTTTTCCCTGGAACTAGCCGTAGAAAATGCAACAACCATAGACACAACCACCCAGAGTACCTTTCTTCCAGTCATCCATGGCTAGAGGGTTGCCACCCTCGACTCCAAAAAATACTGTCACTTTCCCAAGGAATCAACAATAATAGCTGTCACACTATGACGCGAACACCCAGTTGACCGTCGAGGTTGAATCCCTTAGGAAAATGTTGTCTACCCTAACTATGGACATGGGTCAACTGAAGGCGGGGTCCTACACACCCCATAATTCCAATTCCTAGAGAGGAAATATTTTCTTCAGCCAACAAAACAATAATTATGGAGGAAGAAACTACAACAACGGGCCTTGTCCCAACCAACAGCAATGAAACAACAATGCCAATGCTGAAGGTCCGCCTCCAAACCAAAACACCAATCACGGTGGTGTTGGACCCTCCCATTTCACACTAGTTGTAGACTTCTAGCCCATAACCAACTGGTGTAGATTGCATGACACAGGCTCTCACAATGAGGTAAACTGTGCCATGCTAGAGAAAGTCATCATGATCTCCCAGCTGGACAAACAACAAGCTTCTGATCCTACTCCCCCAGAGCCTCCTATACAAGAGCCCACTCATGGTGCCTTCGCCTATGAGACCATCTTCTTTGGAATAGATAAAGGAGATGAAGAAGAACCCAAACTACAGGGGATCTTTGATGAATCTATCCCGGCCTTTGAGGCCAATGCCTTTACCAACCCACGGGCTCCCTATAACACTCAGAGTTAGGCTGGTAAAGGACTAGTTTACATACCCACACCTCCCAAGGACACCCCTCCTTGGGACAACATGACCAATTGGTTTGCCCCTCCAAAAGGCCCTTTCTCTAACAAAGTTAAGGACCCAACCAAGGGAAGCCACCAATTCTTGGGGGGTAGGTTCAAGATCATGAAGGTGTTAGAATAGACCACCACCTCCATGACCTTTATGAAGGTTTTGTTGAACTATCCTGAGTAGAAGAAGTCCCTTCTGAAGCTCTTGGGAAACCTGGAAGCCATCAATCGCCCACCCAAGGCTATCTCTTTTGAGGATGCCAGCGTAGCTATCTTCTATGGAAACACTAAAGATCCTCCCTTCCTACTAGGCTTGAACATACAAGGAAATAATATACACAACTGCCTAGTAGATTCTAGGGCTTCATGCAACATCATGCCTTTATCCATATGCCAGAAGCTCGAATTCTGACCCACCTTGTCTAACAATGCAGTAATCCAACTAGATAAAACTACTGTAAAAATCGTGGGTGAACTAAAGAATGTCCGGATTCAACTCATCCAGGACCCCAGGATAGCCAGCATAATTGACATCCAAGTGGTGGACATCCCAGAGACTTATGGGATGCTACTAAGTTGAAATTGGTCCAAGTCCCTAAACGAGTACTTCTCGACCAACTTCTCCCACTTGTGGCTCCCTTGGGAAGGAGAATCTAACAAGATCTAGGTCAAAAGCAAGTCCTGAATGAGACAGACCCTTACCAAAGTTGGGAGTGTAAATGAGGTCCTATTCTCTAAGACTTCCCCTGGGGTGTACCAAATCCTTGAGATCTTAACATTCGATTTCACCCCTAGGGAGGATCCCATGGTTCTACAGAGAACCCAGGACCTAGAAGAAAAATTAAGGGTTGAGGTTAACTCTTAGGGTACTGCAGTGACCCCCGCCACACTCTTGTCTGACACTTGGTGCCAGGTACATTACCAGAAACATTTAGAGCTAGAGTGTGAACCTTGCCTTGTCGCTACTACCCAGTATATCAATGCCCTCCGGAAGAAAGAACATACGCCTGATTCCCTGGGACCTAGTGCCCCCACTAAGAGCACCTTTTTGGTGCCACATGTCCAGGGATCCCAATTAGAAATCCCTCCAGAGACAAACCTCACCTGCGTACAATCAACACCAGAGGAAACTCCTCCAAATCCTCCCAAGAATAGTCCAAAACCCACTTCATCTTCCCAGCCCTAGATAACCAACGATGACTTGTGGACCCTTAAGTTCAATGGGTCCCAATCCAAATAGGGCTATGGGGCTAGAGTGGAATTAATCAACCCATGGGGGAAATCTTTCCTCACATCCTACAGGCTGTAGTTCAACTGCATGAATAATTCTATGGAGTACAAGGCTTTGGTCCTAGGACTCCTATTTGCACTGAGAAAAGGAATCACTCACCTCTGAGCCCTGGGTGATTCAGAGTTGATTGTTAAACAAGTCCAGAGTCAATACACTTACCACGATAAGAGGTTAGCTACATACCACAACTGGGCATGGAGCCTTATTGAGGATCTTGATGCCTTTAGCATCGATCTTATTCCCTAGAGATGAAACTATGTCCCGGATGCCCTTGCTATTTCTACCAAGACACTGGAGCCAATCGTTGGCTCGCAACTCTGGAGATTTTCTATTTAGATGATCCCCACCCCATCCATTCCAAATAATTTCACCCATTTTTAGGTCTTTGAGGATGATCAGCATATCTTGGCTTTCATGGCCAATGTTGGTGTCTTTGAGGACCAGATAGTGGAAGAGAGAGATCACGATGATATTGGGTAGGGTGATGAAGATGATGGGATCATGGACCTACCAACCAAAACCATTCCAAAGGGGATGGTCTCACTTGAATGAATCTTTGACTCAGACCCTCAGGGCTGGAAAAAGATATCATCCTCCTCTGAGGGTGGAAAGTTTGAGAAAGTAAACATTGCCTAGCCCGATGAAGAGAAAATGATACACATTGGCACCTCCTGCTCCCCTGAGGAGAAGGAGATGATTCTCGCAGTTCTTTGAGAATACATAGATGTAATGGAGTGGGGGTATGAGGATTTGAAGACATACGATACATCCATCATGACCCATACTATCCCACTCAAACCTAATGCTAAGCCTTTTCGAAAAAATAAATGACTAATCAACCCACTGATCGAGCCTCTAATCCACCAGGAGGTTCAAAAACTATTGTCAGCTTAGATAATCTTTCCCATTCAGCACACCACATGGGTGGCCAACCTGGTCCCTGTAAGGAAGAAAAGTGGTGAGATCCGCCTCTGTGTGGATTTGCAAAATTTGAACAAGGCCTCCAAGAAAGACAATCATCCTCTCCCCTCGTTGGATGAGGTATTACAAATCATGAATGGATCACAAATGATGTCTTTCTTGGATGGGTACTCTGAGTACAACCAAGTCATGGTTAAATTTGAAGATAGAGACAAAACGACATTTACCACCAAGTGGGGAATGTTTGCATACCAGAGAATGCCCTTTAGCTTGATTAATGAAAGAGCCACATTTTAAAAGGCTATGAACATTGCATTTGAGGGCCTTGTGAACTGGTGCATAATCATCTACATGGATGATTTGACCATCTTTTCCTGGGACAGGCGTGATCATTCCACCCACCTCACCCAGATTTGCGAGAGCTGTCGCCGGTATGGAATATCCCTCAACCTTAAGAAATGCATATTCGGGGTCACTAAAGGGCAATTGCTCAGGCATATTGTCACCGAGAAGGGTATATCCATTGATCCTAAGAGAGTTGAAGCACTACTGAACCTGCAAATGCCTGGTAGCAAGTAGGAAATGCGGTCTTTCTTTGGAAAGATCAACTTTGTATGGCGATTCATCACTGGATTCACTGAGATCGTAAAGCCACTCAACAAAATGATGAAGAAAGACACCAAAATTGAGTGGAGTCCTGAAGCAAAGTGGGTGTTTTCCTAGATTAAATAGACAATAACAGAGGCACCAGTTCTGGCTAGCCCAAACTACTCCCTCCCTTTCTACATTTATTCTTTTGCTTCACCGCATTCTGCTGCAGCAGTATTGACCCAAAAGGTCAAAGGGGAAGAATGACCAATAGCTTTCATGATCTCCCCCTTCAATAATATCAAAGTCCAGTATTCATCCTTGGAAAAGTAGGCCTTTGCTATCATTCACGTCGTGAATAAATTCTAGCATTATATTCTCTGGAGCAAGGTGCACTCTATCATCTCGGACCAGGCAGTGAAATCTCTGCTAATGCAGAGTGAGTTGGGTGAAAGATGGGGAAAATGGATGGCCATCCTCCAATAATATGATTTAGAGATGCAACCCATGAAGATAGTCCAAGGCCAAGGACTATGTAGAGCAATGGTAGAAGAGACTCCCCACATTAAATGTCAGACATATACAGTGGAGTCCATCACTCAGGATCCATGGTACACAGACTTGGTGTACTTGTTGTTGAATAATAGATGCCTAGAGGGATTTCCTCCGAAAAAATATCACACCCTGTGGTTGAAAAGTGCACACTTCATGATCAAAAATGCCATGCTTTTTCGCAAGAACTATGAAGGAGTATACCTCCGGTGCATTGATAGGGTTCAAGCTGCAAAAATAATCAAAGAATTTTATGGGCAGCTCAGAACTGGGCATGGCTCAGCTGATGCCACTGCCCATCAGATCCTCTAGGCTAGGTATTATTGGTCCTATATCTTTAGAGATGTCTATACTCATGTCTAGAAATGCCATACTTGCCAAACTGTGGCACATCATGAGCGTAACCTAGCTATGCCTTTACAGCCGATTTTCAAAGCTAGACCTTTTGCCTAATGGGCATTTGACTTTATCAGGGAAATCAACCCCAACTCATCTACTAACCACTGGTACATCTTGACCACTACTGATTACTACACCTAGTGGTCTGAAGTGATACCTTGCAAAAACAATACAGTAGACGTAGTTATAAAATTCCTGGAAGAAAACATCATCGCAAGATTTGGAATGTCCTTCGCTATAGTGTGTGATAATGGTATGGCATTTTCATCGATGCAATAAATTGAATGGACCTATGACCAGAAGATCACTCTGAAGTTTTCTAGCAACTATTACCCTCAGGAAAATGGTGTGGCTAAATCAACCAACAAAAATTTGCTTGAAGTAATCAAACACCTCTTAGTACATAATCCCTGGGATTGGCACCAAAAGCTGAGATTCACCCTTTGGGAAGATCATATTTGAATTAAGGCCACCCTAAGGACATCCCCATTTCATCTGGTTTACGGCCAGAACCTAGTATTCCCCATTAACTTACAAATCTCGGTTTTACAGTTCATGCAGGAATTCAACAACCAGGACAATATTATGGAGGTTTGGCTCCTAAATCTGGTATAGATGGAAGAACAAAGAGATGCAACCCTTGAACATTTCACGCGTCACCAAGTAGTAGTGAAACAATGGTTCTATTAGAGAGCCTAGTATAAGGCCTTTCAGATTTGGTCCTCTTGTGGGATAAAGCCTGGAAAAAGAAAGGAAAGCACACCAAATTCCAACGGCTCTAGCTCGGACCATATTTGATGTCAAAGATCTGTGGGACAAATACCTATCACCTCAGTACTATGATCGGGGAACCCATCCCATTGCCCATCAATGGACAGTTTCTCAAGAACTATTTCGAATGAGGCAGGTTTTTTCAGAGTTGTACTATATGTGTATTCTTCTTGCTTGTAAATATTTCCTTCTCGGTGCTCCGTTTGGAGTGCCTTATCTTGTAAATAGTTGCCGGCTGTCCTCTAGGATCACCCTTGTTTTATTTTATTTTTTTTTTGTTCTTTGCTTTCTTTGTTTTCTTTTTGGGTTCCCATTGTTTTGCCCCCCTTTTGTAGGCTAGTATGCTTCACATAACATCTAGTCTCCGGATGAGACCTTTCACATTATGGTGAACTTGGAATCTATTGTTAGCATGGTGGAATTGGTCTGGTCTCTAGAGTTATTTTGTAAGTTTGGTAACAAGCTATGAGAAATCTTCATCAGATTTATCCCTAGAAGTATGGCAATCAGTTAACTCAAAATCAAAAGGAACAAGTAATCGGACACACCAAGAGTAGATTGGCCACACTAGTTTGTTGGCCCAAGTCTGAACTTTTAAAAATTCTTTCGGGTCTAGAGTTTTCTTCCCTATTTAGTGAATTATGGTGGATGGAAGGGTGAAAGAATTACCGCCATAAATTTAGCTAAGCTTAAGCTTAATGGTGAAAGAAGTACCGCCCTCCCATCCAGAAAAGAATAAAATGAAAAGGAAAGAAAAGATGGGATGTAGAAACTCTAGTATCCGGGGGAAATGAGCAAATTTGATGACTTTGGATTGATATATTTAGTGCCTCTTCTCTGCTTCTCCCAAGGGTCATCAGCTTGATTTTTCCTTCAAATCACACACTCCACAACTGAAGAAAGACCAAGGATTGAATCATGTATGAGCTGGATGGCCTCAGATGCTTCGTGCCTTGTAAACAGGATGCCCCGAGTAATGATTGATTCTGGTTTTTCTAACTAGAGATTATGCATTTCTCAAATGCACTAAGGCATTCATCCTAAGATAGTCACCATTTGTTAGGCCCTGCATACCCGTCCCTACATTTTATGTGCAAAATGTTGGGTCCCCCCTTTTTCGCTTTTGGCTCTTGCCTGGTTTCCTTTGTCTTTGTTTTTCTTTGCTTTCTTCTCTGGGTTTTCCCTCCCTGGGGGGTTTGTTTTCTTTTTTCTATTTTCTTTCATGTCTTCAGGACCCAATCCAGAGTTTTTTCTTTCTAGAGCCAGATTCAGGACTTTGGGATTCTCCGTCGCGATGTCTTCTCCTTGCGAGAAGGTATTGGGATATGGAATCCCCGGGCATAGAGTCCGGAGGTTTGCCTATTCCAGAGTTTGCAGTAAACAAGAGGTAACTTTCTTTTACCTTGGGTATAAATAGAAATTACATGCCACTTTTATAGTTACCGCGATTAAAACACTTGTGCACTCAGAGCGATTCTTAAGCGACTAAACGATGATTAAATTGTGATTACTCTGTGCTTAGTGGATTGTTGCTAGTTGGTTCAAGGTACCTGCTAATGGTTGTTTGTAGGTAGAACCTATTATGGGAGTGCTCCTGGTGTGCTTTTTCCCTGCTCTTCTTCAAATTTCAGGTAGGCCCTCTAGTTTCTTGTTGTTTTTGGTGTTTTCTGGTTGTTTCCCTTTTCTCGTTATTCCTCGTTTGTCATATTGGTTTTCCTTTTTCATGTTTTGTTTTTGGCATGCCGCCCATTGGTGGGTTGGCTCTACTAGAGCATTGGCTTCCCTCTGCATAGCTGTAGATTAGTTTCAATAATGTATATTGTCTTAGTCTGGTTCGTGCATATATGTGTATAGTTATGTAAATTTTTGAAAAGCTTGTAAGTGCTATATATTTTGTGTATATGTGTTTCAGCCCTCGACCCTCTATATTTTTGTGCATATATATATCCTATATATCCTTCCAAGCTTGCGAGTTCCTTGCGCTCTATCATGCATTTCCACTGATGAGACTGAGCTTGTCGAGACAAGGTCTCCACGGTTCAAACTCGGCACCTCACTGGTTCAAGCCATGGTGGATTTTTCTCTCCCCAATCTCATCACCTTAATGGCAGGGTTAATTTCCTACAAACGGGAATTCAAACCATGTCTCATCTAGCATTTATATTACCTCATGTCAACCCACTTGTCACCATTAATGCTTTTACGTCGCCTGCCACCTGACCACATGCCAACCCATGTCAGCCGAATATAGTTTCTTACTAGTCACATCAGCATGACAATGGCTAGATTATCTGGGCTCAGGACCTTAAGCAATTCCTTGTCCTATGTTTCCCCTTGTCATTTGGTTCGATTTCCCCCAAAGTCCTATTCACATTTATTACAAGTATTCTAGGACTTTTTGATGTATGCTAACACTTGTTGAACAAATGCAGGGTGGTGATGATTTCCCTGGAATTCTAATATTCTTTATATGCATCATGTTCTAACGGTTCTCCAGTCTTGCAGGTTGTGGAAAATTTGATCACAGATGTCTGAAGTGATCACCCCTCCTTCCAGTCTGGAGCTTCCTACCACTTCCACTCGAGCAGCCACCAAGACTAAGGCCGAGAGGTTATTGGCAAAGCTGCCCTTGACCTCTAAATATCCCAAGGATGGTGCTATTGTGGGATCAAAAATAGAATCCAGAGTTTAGGAGATAATAGACGCAAGGTACGGACCTTGGGCGGAAATGCAAGGCTTGATTCAAGCCATTTACAAACTAAGGGCCACTGGAGATAATCTGGCAACTCAAATCACCACCTCCGGTATCATCAAGCGGCTAACTTTCCTTGTTTAATGCAATCACCGGAGTTAATACTCCAATTGGAAACATTGTACATTGCACCAACTCAGACCGTCCTACTTCTAAACCCCTGGCCACTATAGTACCCAGTAATAATCGTCACCTTGGACACGACAACTTTCACCTTAGAGCTGGGGATCCCATAATTCAATGGATCCATTATCCGGAATCGACTCCAGACATTGCAAGAGTTCGAGGCTGCTGAGATTATTTCTCGACAACATATCAATAGCCACTGGCTAAAAATCCCAAAGAGGGATTACAAGAGGATGAAGTTGGAAATTCCCCACGGGGAGTTCAAAGAGCCCATCTAGGCAGGCATTGTATTTTTATGTAGGATCTTTGGACTGACCCATGCTCAGGATTTCTCAGCATGGATGTACTACTTTCTATACTGCATCACCACTCGCAGTCAGACTTTCAACTACGCGGCCCTCATATCTAATCATGTAGATAAGTAGCTGAAGAGCGTTGCCCAGAACTCCAAATTCTATATGACATCATACATGCTATGGGCACTAACACAAAAAAGGTCATCTTTTCCAAGTTTGGGAATAGTTGGAGAGCTTGGAAACGGGCCAGGCCAAATGGAACCATGGGATCATTATCCCCAAGTGCAATGGGAACTCAGTTTCCCAAATTTTTGTCGGGTAAATGATGCTTTCATTTACAAAAACATTCTAACACTTACTCAAGATTCTGGGTACCGACTATCATAGGCGGTGAAGACTCTGGTCAATAGCTACGGCCGATATTTTATCCAGTTCCAACATCACACCTACATTTAGGTGACAGGATTCAATGGGAAGCCCCATCTTCTACCTTGGTATTACGGGGACAGGATTATTCTTTTAGAATTCTGTTGGAAGATGATGGATCTGCACGCCTTCTTTACGTTGAAGAAGGTCATCAACATCTCATTCCCATTCTCATGCAGGAATTATACATGCAGCCTCGCCACAACCCAGGAGGCAAACAGTGAATTAAAGAACCAGGGGCTGGTGGAATTCCATCATGCCCAGAAAAATTACGATCCTCTCGGCAAGATTGCCACAGCATTTTCCTGGGTGTCCCCGTCCCACAAAGTAGATATTGAATACTTTTGGGTGGACTGCCAAGACAATTTTGATCCCTGGGCCTGACAGCATTCCTAGATCAGCAAAGGACTCATGAAAGCACTTGACCTTAAAACTTTCCTGAAAGGTTTTAAAGATGACAGGTTGCTGGAAAATCTAGCATATAAAGAACAAGGGCTGGAAAAATTAGATCTTCCTCTGATGGGTTAGGCCACCCCTAAGGACCTAACAATTGATGGGGTATGTCACCCCATTATAGAGGCAAGCCACCAGTATTTTTCCTGGGCATGCCCAAAGAGCACCTGAAAGAAGCCAAAAATCAAGCGAGCTACTCCCTCTTCAACCAGTGCCGGACCTTCTTCATCTTATGCGGCCACTGAACCAAGTACAAGTAAGGGAAAAGAGAAGGAGGGTGCCTCAATTCCCAAAATGCCTCCACAAATCCCCACCCTTCTAATGGAACAGTTACATCAACAAATGGAGTCGGTAAATCTGGCCAGCCAGCAAATAAGTATGCAAGTATCCTCCAGCATCCTTGTAGCTCCAATGGCATCTGCTCGCCTAGGCAGGATCCCCATCATTAGTAGCCATGATGAGCATACAAACTTTTGCTGAGGTGGAGTCTACTAGTATTCTGGACATTGGGGCTCCACTGGTAAGAAAAAAGAAGAAGAAGAAGGTGACGCCTACACCAAGCACAGCTACCAGCCCCAGTATGCCAGAGATGCCCCCGGTGGATGTCAGTTCAAATTCTCCCAAACTAGAGGATATTTTGGACTCCTCACCCCTGCATGATGATTTTGATGACACTTTCTCAGCGGAGGAACTCATGGAACTCCAACAGGATATGGGTCATGTGGTGGAGGATATTATCGCTCAGGAGAAAGAAGAGGCCCCCGCAGAAAAGGGAATCCCGCGAGAGAAAGATACATCAGAGCAAGAGGCTCATGAGGATTTACAAACAGGGCCTGAGTAGGAGAAGGTACCGGTCCAAGAGACTGAAGATACACCAAGGCAACACACAGATGAGCAACCGATGGTCAGGGAACCTAGACCCATGGGATCAACTGTACCCTCGACCATCATGCTCTAAACGCCTTTGGTTACTCTAGGTGATCAGGTGCCCCAGAGCACATTTGGTGAGGTAGTAACGGTAGCTGCCTTGTTAAATTTTGACCAGAGACCTTACCCACCTCCAGAGGATGTTCCGGTGGGGGAGAATGCTCCAAAAGATGAGGCTAATAAGGCCCAAGAACAACAGCAGTAGATTGATCAAGAGGCCCCGGTTACTGAAAATGTAGAATCAGCTGACACTAGGAGGGACGAGATCCCTGAAAACATAGATGATATTGAGACCAGAGAAAAGGTTCCAGATAGCATGACAAAAGATGCTAGTATGGCAGAAAATGTTAAAGGTTTCAGAGAACAGGAAAAATAAAAGGGACAAGAACAAGAAGAACCAGAACGAGAGGTGGAAAAAGATCCTGAAGACAATGTCCACTTTGGGAGCGTGCTGTCAGATTCTGAAAGGAACCCCAAGGAACAAGTCTTAACGGTGAAGCTGCCCCATCCACCCCAATGGCTAGTCAAATCAAAGAAAAAGAAGACCCTGGTGACAACCTTAGGCGCTACACTCTCATTGGTTGAGATGATGGCCAAGAATGCAGAGGCTAAATAGCCCAAGAAAGCATGGATTGTCCATACTCTCCAGACTAGTCTGATAGGTAGGACAATTGCGACCATCACAATACCCCCACCAGATGTAGAGGTAGCGGTTGTAAGGCCTGAGGATTACAACATAATAGAAGTAGCATTGGGGAGGAGAGATAAATAGGGTGACCTGGATCTACTGAAAGAAGCCACCAAGGTAATAGAGGCTAGATACATCAAACAAGGTCAGAAGCTAAAGGAGGAAAGAGAAACAAATGCCAATCTCCTTGTGCTTCTGGCAAAAATTTCACAGCCTCTGTCCGAGGTCCACCCCAGGACCCCTTCCTCTGGATTGTCGCTCGCGTAGGACGATGTGGATTCTCTACAAATCATGAAAAAGAAAGCACAAGCTGTAGACTCGTGGGCCACCGAACAGGTGACCACCATGAGACAATTTTTGGTGGCGTCCCTCCCAGACCTTTATCAGGTTGATTCTCTTCTTAGCCAGGCAAAGGGCTCCGCTATCATATGGGAGCAAGATTTAGTGACGTATGAAAAATGGAAGGCCGGGCTAGAAGAAATCCGCAATATAGGAGAAGAAGTCACCACAAAGGAAGGGATTTTGGGAGATGAATCATATGATTCCCTCCAGGCCCAGTACTCCAAACTTGTCCTCAAAAGAGAGGTATGTAAGGAACTGGTTAAGGCCTTAAAAGAGAAAGTTATAGTGGCCCAATACCCCTTGGATTTATTTCAAGAATTCAAGGCTGGGGTATCGCAAGTCGATCCATTCACCACCAGAACATGTACCCCGGAGGACTACGTCCTCAGCAAGTTTGATGAGCGAATGGAGTCCCTATATCTGCCTGTTGGAGATTTTGACCAGGGAAATTTATCTAGATTGTCAAAGAAAATGATCTGATCACATGATGCCATCAAGATGGTGGATGAATTTTGGAGCAGGGCTAGAGAGGTTGAGAAAGCATTGAGGAAGCATTGGAGGTCATCCGCAGTTTGTGGGATAGCATTAGAGATGTAGATGAAGAAAGCATAGGCCAAGAGTTAGAGGCTTGGGAAAAATCATGAGTAATAAATTTCTTCGGAGCCCAGAGAATCTCGTTTGGAGATGTATTTTGTATTCATTCATTCTTTCGGAACATAGTCTCCGGATCCCAGAATTCTGGATCCTATATTTTTGTATTCTTTAAGTGACCTGTGTCCAGCTTCCCAAGGCCGACCGTTCACTTTCAAGGAAGTTAATAAAGGTGTTAGAAGGTAGGTAACTACAACAAGGCACGCCGACTTGACAAGAAGGTTCTGACAGATGGTCTTCCCAAGGCGCCACTTCAACATTACACCTGGCACATTAGAGATAGTGAGCCACCTTCCCATTCATGAGGCATGTAGCCTCGATCCCTGGGGGACCAGATTTCTTCTTTCTCCTCCTGGCTCTCCTCTCAAGGTCAATTCTTCCACTCCTCCCTTCTTGTCTTATTCTTCTGACATGTCAGACCTTCTCTGTCTTGAGGTATTTTGTAGTGTGGTGCAGTTAGTACCGGCCACTGGAAAATAATATTATATTGTAAAGTGTAAAATAAGTTAGGTTAAGTTTTAGGTCAAATGATGTGTATAAATAATAGGTCTGACCTTATTCTAAGGGTTGGAGAAATTGATGATTTTGAATTCCATAGTTAATAGCAATTTGGTTTTCTCAATTCTTAGTAGCAGAGCTCAATGCTCCATAGTTTCTAAGCTTTTAGTAGTTAAATGCTCCCTTGGAGCAACCATTGTACCACACACCAGTGCTTGCTAGAAGACATGTTAATGAAGAAGAAAGAGTTCTATCAATGAATTTGTTGGCATTATGATCTCTGGTTAATGGTATTTTATGCTTTGTGTCCTTTGCTCTGATGCTTTAAGTAGATTAACGACCTCCTTTTCCTCCGCTATTTATCTGATATGAGCTGATGGTTCTATATTTCTTCGGTATTTAGTGTAGTGTGTTAGATCATTGTCAATGTTTTGAATGTTTAGTATAACTATAGGTAGATGAAGTACTTCTAACTTTGCAATATCTTTTGAAGTTTGTTTGTTAAGTAAACATGCTCTTGTAGGAAACCCCACTCACTTGAATCCCCGGAGAAGACAAGTTAAGATAACGGGTTATCCCCCTCAAACAAAATAGTCACATCTCCCAACTGAGCCCCACACTATCAAGACTTGACTCTCACATGCTTCGAGGCCCAGGGAATCTCATTTCCCTAGACAACCTTTATAGGAAAAGTTGGCTAGTACCCCCTGGTACCCAGTGACAACTTACCTCTGTTGGTGGACCCGATCACAAAGTCCCATCAACAGACAGATAGAGGTATATTCATAAATCAGTCTAAATATGTGAAGGAGATATTGAAGATATTCAAAATGGAAGATTGCAAGCCAGCAAGCACTCCTATGATAACAAGAAGCAAGCTTTCTAAAAATGATGACTCCAAAGCAGTTGAAAAAACACTTTACAAGTCCATGATTGGAAACTCATATATCTCACTCAATCTAGACCAGATATATCTAATGTAGTTGGCATTGTTCGGATATTTGTAGCTAAACCTAAACAGAATCACCTAATGGCAATAAAAAGAATATTTGGATATTTAAAGGGAACTATAGACTGGTTTATTGTATCCTAATTCAGGAAATGTAGAACTTCATGTGTACACAGATGCAGATTGGGCAGGTTGCGTTGATGAAAAAAATAGTATCTCAGGAGGAGCAATATTTCATGGAGACAGGTTGGTTACTTGGGCAAGCAAGAAGAAAAACTGTATTTCTCAGTCAACAACAAAAGCTAAGTATGTAGCAGCCTCATTGAATTGTTCAACAATGGTTTGGATCAAACATATGATTAAAGACTTTGGAATTCAGATTAATTATCCTATTTTCATTCATTGTGACAACACCAGCACCATTAATATGTCAAAGAACCTTGCGATGCACGCAAAGACAAAACACATAGAAATAAAATATCATTTTCTAAGAGAAAAAGTTACAAAAAGAGAAGTGAAGTTGGATTATGTGAGCACCAAAGATCAGTTGGTAGACATATTTACAAAACCTTTATCAAAAGATACTTTTGAGTATCTTAGGAAGAAGCTGGGAGTAATTCCCTTTCCTGGGTCTAATTTGAACTCACAGAAAATGCATCAGTCCTTGGTGACTGATGAGTGGTTGACTACTCTACTTTTGGAGTAGTACCTGTGCTTGTTTGTATTTGGCATCCTTTTCCATTGATGTCAAAGGGGGAGTATATAGTAAGGGGGAGCATATACTCTGGGGGAGTATATAGTCATGAAAATAAAAACACAGTCAAAGGAGATGCAGTGGTGAAGAGGAACCTTTGATGAGGATATTGATAAGATTGTAAAAAGAAAGAAGACACTTTTGGATTGATGGTGTTTTTAATCATATGTTGCCATCAATGTCAAAGGGGGAAATTGTTAGAGATTTGCCTTTATGCAAATAGTTGACTGGATGTTTTTCATTGATGACAACATACAGTATACAAAAATGTACTGTATTCACTTTTCAGTATGGATATGTGGAAGCCTTGCGTAGTTGTTTTTATGTTTCAGACATAGTTATGATACCATGTTCATACACGCAGATTCAAAATTTCAATAACAGTTGAGTTATGTTACTCTGTTTACCAGCCGCAGTTTCAAAGGATTATTTTCAGAAAGTCGATAGTAATCTTATTGATTCTTTAGTTGCGCCTATCTATGGGATATGCGTGTTCAGATTCATGCTTAGTTATGGGTGAAAGATAATCAAAGGCACTAATCATTTTTCATCCGAAGCATGAGGTTTGGGTAATTTTGGTGGAACCGACAATGTGAAGCGATGTGTCTATTCCTTTTGAGTTGTGTGGTTGTAATTATGTTTCGTGGTTAGTTTAACCGACAAGAGAAGCATTGAAGGGACTCCTACAGCCGACGTGATCATATCTTTTAGAAAAGATACATATAGCAGTTCATTTGGGATCACTAAGTGTGAATGATAAGAAAAGAGACAGAAAAAGAAAAGAGTAGAATGTTGATTGTTTGGGAACAGTAAAGATATTTCATTCATCAGATAAAGGTCTATGTGAAGAAGTAGAGAGTGCATACAATACATTGGAACTGATCAAGACAGCAGGTCTACTCAAACAGTTCATTATTAGATATAGTGTATATATGTTTTACTGAAGGTTGCAACCTTCATCGTTTTAGCAATGTGCTTTTGGACAGTGAGTCCTCAACCCTAACAGGGTTATTTGTAAAAGACTCCTAATAGGGTCCGACCCTTAACCAGGTCACTGTACTTCTTGCATTGTAAATATCAACTCCTAATAGGGTTGTAAGATCTTCTAACAGAGATTATTATACTCAAGTATAGTTCTTTGTGGGTGCTAATTCCCACCAAGGTTTTTACCTATTTTGGTTTCCCCGTAACCAAAATTGTGGTGTTCTATTTTGTGTTATCTTATTGTGTATATGCTTAAAGATATTATGTACTTAATTGGAGAAAAGAATTAAAACTAGCTAATAACTGATTCACCCCCCCCCCCTCTCAGTTATCCCTTGGGACTATTCCAACACTTTCTCTTCCTTATCCTATCTAATAGGTAGCCATGATAAGGTGGGGGGCATATATAGGGTCTCACTTATACTATAGTTTATATTTTACAACATTATAAATCTTCGGAAGGTAACACACATAAGTTGCTAAATCCTGAAGAGATACGCATTTTTATTTTTATTTTTGCTAAATCCTCGGAAGGTAACACACATAAGTTGCTAAATCCTAAAGAGATACACATTTTCAATTTCAAATATGCTAAATCCTTGGAAGGTAACGCACATAAGTTGCTAAATCCTGAAAAGACAAGAATTTTATATTCCATAGTGATACAAGAATGTGGATCAATGGGTATCCCAAAAGCCATCAAAAGATGCATTACAATTACAAAACACATTTTATGGGTGAACCTGTTGGGTTCTCCCTCCTTGGTGATTCATGGTAAGGTGGACATCTTACTAGGCGAGGTAATCACTCTCTCTTTTCTTTCTTTTTATTTCATGCTAGTAGGATTAGATCATGAAGCTATGTTATTTATAGTGTTTCTCTTGTCTTGCTTATGTAGTCATTTATGCTTTCTATGATAGTTTTCCAAATATGATGTTAGTATAGGAAGCATTTTTTGGTAAGGTTTCCTTTACTAGTTGATTTGGGCTTTATTTTCTCTTTGCTTTCATACCCTTGTGCATATATGTTGAGTTAGAATCCTTGGCCTAGGGGCTCATGCCCTTGACTAAGTGATGTTCTACCTCCTTGTGATCCACTAGAGTCTTTCTTCTAACTTTACCGCGAGTATGTTCAATTTCCATACTCTCGCTAAAGTGGGGGCTTAATGTATCATCTTAAAATGGAAGCACTTCCATCTTAAGAATGTTTAGCCCTCCTTAGGGGGTATTTTGGGTCATCACCATGTTGTCCTCTCATTTCTGCCCCTTTTGCATCTTTTGTGCCTATTTAGGACCCTGATTGGGCCTCTCCGGGCATTGTTTATCCCAACCTAGGTCAGGGTTGATCTCGACCTTGACCTAGGTCCCCCTTTCCAATTGGAAAGTTTTTCGGTTGTCGGGGGACACTCAAAAGTTCATTTTCCCGCTTCCGGGTCAGCTATTTCAAGTTCTAAAGTAATGACTCTTAAATTATATTTAATATAGGTCCAATTCTAGGGGTATAGGTATAATTGGAATTTAATTCTCCTATGTAGACCTCTCTAGAAGATTGTGCTCTAGACTTGTATATAAGGAAGCTTTTCTCCTCTCATTTTTCTCCAAGTGAACAAGACCAAGTAAACTAATAAGGAATTCAATCATCCATTACTCTACATGTTTTCAAGATTCCAAGTGTTCAATCAAGGTTTTCAAGTCTTCCTCTCAAGCATTCAATTTCTCCTTTGAAGATCAAGGATTCAAGCATTCAAACACTAGATCTATCCATCATGGCGGGGTGATCTTCCTTCAAGAGCCTTTGTGCATCCTCAAGATTCATTCATTCTTCCTTCAAGGTAGATTCCAAGCATACAATCATAGAGGTTTATGGTTTTTAATATTGAGTCCTATCTTTCACATTAACATACTTGTTTACATTCGAAATACAATTGCATATCTATTTGAATATCATAGCTTCATTGTTAGATCTACTTCTACTACTTGCTAGCATTCTCTATTTCAATTATTGATTTCAAGGTTAATTCTTAAATCGGGGTTTGACTAAGGATAACCCCTCCCCCAACAAACAAAACCATTTTTCTTGCAGGTATAGGACGGTGAATTTTCGACCAGATTTGGATACCCTTTTCAGCCAACTTCTGGGATCCGCGAACAGATTTTCCTTCGTAGCAGTGTAGGTCGAGGTCAACATTTTGGGGTACAATTGTGCCCCCGCATTTGGGTCAAGGTCGACCTGACTCAGAAAAGGAAAATATTTTTGGGTTTTGTCCATCTCTGCATTTTTGTTCTAGATCCGGTTACAGAATTTCCCGAAACTCAACATAGACATCAGAAAATAGACTTTTCTAGATCTGCTACCTTCCAAGGTAAATGTTTCATTTCAATTAAGGTTTAAAGCAATTAAGATCTATTGATTTAATTTATAATTAAGATATTAGATCTTCTTCACCTCTTTATCCATAACTAGTTGATTCCTTTTTGCATTGATCGTCTCCTTTTGATTAATCAATTGGGGTCTCCTTGTCTTGAATTAGGAGGCCACACATTTCCATAAACCCCACACACTTCTCATACACACATACTTATACCACCTTATATGTGTGTGTGTGTGTGTGTGTGTGTGTGTGTGTGTGTGTGTGTGTGTGTGTGTGTGTGTGTGTGTGTGTGTATACACAATTGTATTTGTTTTGTTTATTCATTCTTTGATAATCAGGAAACAATGGTCTCTGTTCGAAGCCCATAACTTACCATTTCACTATTGGATGTTTCCAAATTTTGGATATGTTTTAAAAAACCTAATTTTGCACCTTCTGACTGAAGCAAGCTCCAAACTATTATCGAGTGAAAATGTTATGTAAGACAAAGTACGGGTCTATAAAAATGTCATTAAAATGATAGTCGCGAGGATGTTCTCTGTTTAACATGATACAATATAATACCAAAATAAAAAGAGTGGAATGGGTTATATATTTTTTTGTGAACACTTGATTGAGGTAAATTTTATGGATGGGTTTCTGTTGGAATGTAAGACTACATAGAGTAGATGTGTTTGATGGCTTATTGGGTTGAATGGTCTTTGGATCAGAATAAAAGGGATTTTGATAAGGTCTCATTGGATGAGTGATTTCTCTAATTTTGAATAGTGAGCTTGTTAAAAAGTACAACATGTAGAAATGGATCCAATTTGGAGTCCCTTGAGTGTTTAATTCCTTGAGGAGAATTCCATTGTTGATCCCTCTGCATTAGACTTTTATCAACACTCTGTTATTCACGATAGATTTCTTTTTCCCAATTTTAATGGAGCTTCAACTTATCCTTTTGATATCAGAAGTATTCAATGAATAACCTTTAAGTTATATCTATATGAGCCCTCATAGTTTTGAATGATGATGTCTTTGATAGAACAATCAAATGTTCCTTCAAAAAATTTCCTTTCAATATAAAAGTTTCCTTCGCATTTCCTTTCATTTGTCTTATCGATGCATATGTTTCATCGACAAGTAATTTTGATGGATTAATCATGTCTTATATTAATATCCTTCTATTGACGAAACTTCTTTCTTGCCAAACCCGTGTAATATTTTATCGAGGGTTTTGTTTGCTCGATAAGATTTATCTGTCGGACACTAAAATAGTTTCTTCTATATTTAATATTTTTGATGAAACTCAAACTTTGTACTAACCTTTTCATTTCATTAGACACCATTCATTTCTTGTATAAATTTTTCAGTGGAACTCTCTGGGCCTTTCATCGATATGGTCTCCCTTCAATAAAATATGAGTTTCGAAGTAACATTTTTTGCTTCATTAGACACCACAAGTTTCTTCGATAAAGTTTTACTTCGTCGGGACCGTCTAAGTGTTTTACGGATACTGCTTTCAATTTGTTCATACTACACTTTTGATATAACCATAGATGCATTTCATCGATATGTTTTCTTTTCGATAAAACACCACCTTTCGAACAAATCATTTGACCCTTGCTTGAAACATGTCTTTTCATCGATACCCTTTTATTTTGACGGAGCCTGATGATTACTACATCGAAATGGAATTTCAATGTAAAGATGATATCGAGGTGTTGCTTAATCCTTTATTTGATATCCATTCTTCCATTGATAACATTCCTTTCAATAAAACTTAGACCCTCTTCCATCAATACATGGACCTTCATACATGCATTACCCATGCAGAAACCTTTTCGATGAGACCTTCCTTTTCAGTAAAACATAATTGTGTTTGTTGGATCTTTCATTTTCATCAAAAAATTCATTTTTGATATAACACATACGTGTCTCCATCGATAAATGCTTCCTTTTAGAGAATGTGTTTATCGGTATAACCTCTTCATATTCTATCAATAAATTGAGCTTCGATGAAACTCCTCCTTTCGATGTAACCTTTTCTTATGTGCTAGATATTGTAACTCCACCAAAACTTGTGTTTTTTGATAAGACCATGCACAACCTTGTTTTATACTCCTTATTACAGCGTAACTTGTCTTATCGATGGATCTCTTTTCTGCTTGACTGATGGTTGGACTTCCCCGATAGACATAAATGCAATAAAAGAAAATTTTGTCCAATCGAAATGTTGCTAACTGTATTACTTCTTGGTTGATTTGAAAGGAGCACAAAATTATTTGTTATAAACTTCATTTGAATTTGAACCTTGCCGCCAAAACCTTTAATCTCTTACAAAATGAAATATACTATACCCATAAAGGAAAAATGAGTGAATTTGTAAGGTAAATATGGAAAGTAGGAAATCAGACACTTGCTCATAGGTGGATCTTGACATTTTTAAGAAAACATCAGTAGCTTCAACCTTTGTGAGGATCAAATACAAAGTCTTGGTGATGACTAAAAATATCTATAAGAGGAGACCATTCGGAAGTACTAAATGCTATTTTGACCCCTGTGAAACACAAAATTTGAAGGTTCCAACACAAAGCACTCAATCATCCATCCAAAAATAGAGAAAAGAGTAAGTACAAACACACACACACACACACAAATCAATCAATACTCAATTGCTAAAAATTTACATGAATAGAA
The DNA here is from genome assembly GCA_018584345.1 of Thuja plicata. Taxonomy (NCBI): domain Eukaryota; kingdom Viridiplantae; phylum Streptophyta; class Pinopsida; order Cupressales; family Cupressaceae; genus Thuja; species Thuja plicata. The sequence goes on from MU223645.1 coordinate 5,254,862, forward strand.
CATATTTTATTGTGGGCTTGGGGAGAGAATTGATAATATGATACTTGTCCATTACCTAGTTGGTTTCAAGGCATTTGGGAGGTCAACCTTTTTCAAACACTAGAATTTCCTTGACAACTACCATATACATTAACATTGTGCTTTTAGATTTTAGTTACTCGTGCCTTGTCATCTTCCAATATCGTAATTCTTCCATTGTCATCCAATAGTACCATTTGACTTCAACGCATTCAACCATCACCTACACATCAATTTTGTAGTAGGATTTATTCTTTACATTAGGTCCATGATACCACTATAGGAATGCCTCGCGATGTAAATTAAGTGTTGGAACTATGGCTAAAAGAGTCATGCAATAAGAAGTGTAAAATTCAATAAAAAAGATAAGAGCGGAGACTCACCTCTGAGAAAGTTTTCAAATAGATATGATGTTAAAGACAATGTTAATCTTACTTGCCCTCGGCCTTTTACCGATCAAAAAAAAAAGACAATGTTAATCTAACTTCTTTTAACATTCATTATACTAATGATAATTGATTGATATAGGTTCCTTTTTATGACCCCCCATAAGGAATGGTGTTGAGCATGTAAAATAAAATGAAGGTAGGACATTTCCAAGGAACAAATATTCACTAGATTGTTTGTCATAAGAAGGTAAAATTATTATTCAATTTGATATAACTCTTTTTAATATATTGCACATTACATGATTGGCTAGAAATCTCATTTATATATTAAAGATGAATGGTCATTGTGTGTATGTAAATTTTAATAAGTGTGATTATAAAATGGCAAGACATGTTTGGTTTTGTTAGATAGTGCTCAAGTAGGAACTTTGTTGAAGTTGAATGACATACCTTGTGTACCTTTGTCAAATGACGTTTGGAACAATAAAGATATGGTTGAGTATCTTGTTGATTTTTCTCTTGGTTAGAAATTTGAGAATTACATGTTTGGAAAAAAAAAATTAGTTAAGTCTTAGACTTTAAGTCGCATTAGAGAGAAATATTTTATTTTTAATAATATATACAGCTAAAATTGACCACATTCTAATGAGACATCTCACACCACCATTTTTCCACTTTTGACATCATAGTTGTTTTATATTAATAACACTTACATTGAATCTTAGCACTAATTCATTAGATAAACTATTTTATGTAATTAAGATTAATCTTTTACTATTCCATCCATCATTAGATTAATTAAATAAATCATATTTATATGATTAAACTACTTTTCTGCATCCCTCCCCACCAATTATTCATTAATTTGATCATTATTTAATTAACTAGTCAAAATTCTAAAATCTTAATCTAATACCCACTAATAAGACAAACTATGTTTGACATATGATTATAAATTAAAAAAAAAAAATTTGCCTCATTACCACTAAAGTTATTTAGATTCATTAAACTTAGGTATTCTCACCAAAAGTCAAGATGTGCACCACAACCATCCTTTTACCTTTCCCTAGAAGCTTCTAACCTTACCTTAATTCATGTCATTCAATCCTAGTCATCCATTCCAATGAAATCTCAACCCTCCATCCTATCATTTGTACATCTATAAATCAATCCCTATCTTCAACCAAATTGTTTAGACAAGAAATTGTAGATAAATGTCGTTGAAATGATTATTGCATACATCCAGAGCAACCACATGAAGAAGCACATTAATTTAACAAGAATGTAAAGCGTTCTATTTTATTATTTTTATATGTTTAATTATTTGTTCATTCTCTACTTGAGGTATTCTTAGAATTGAAACATAGATCTTAGATTTGCATTTATTTTATATTGTTCATTTCAAATACATAGAGAAATTTTTAGTGTAGTTGACGTATCATATATGAAAAGTATGTATATATATCATGTTTCATCATAGATGTTTTCTTCAAAGAAAACTTGGGTATACTAGCTAAATCATAGATATGTTTTTAGATTAAATTTAAGGAACTCGGTGTATTTGTTGAAAATTAAACTGATAGGGAGTTAAAAGTTTTGAGAAATCATAATGGGCGACTTTTGTCATACAAATCAATTATATATATATATA
>MU223645.1:5257030-5283802 GCA_018584345.1 Thuja plicata
TATATATATATATATATAGAATGATACTGTTGAATTGACATGTAAAGCAAATGACCCAAATTTAGGACCTGTGAAGAATAAATACATCAAGAGATCATCCTAGATGGTTGGTACCTGCCTATTTGATATCTTCAGGTTAGTTTGCAAGTGGGGAGGTCAAGCTCACAAACTTCAATTAAGAGTCTTAATTCTTTTTCATTTCCTCCTAAAGTTAGCTTCACATATATCATTAAAAAGGAGTTTCTTAGAGAATGAATAAACTATTAATGGAAAGAGCTAAGAACATGTTTAGTGGTACTAATGTGAACTTTTTAAAACTAAAATTGTTAGTATTTTTTATTATTTATGGAAAGGTTGTTTACTTTTTTCTTATTAGTAAGATTTCATATGAAGTTTACACAATCAAAAATATTTCTCTAACACTTATTAATTATTATAGATATTTCATTCATTTTCTTAAGAAAAAAATGATCTATGTTAAATTTTAAGGTAAAAAAAATGTATTTTTATTGGTTATAGTAAAAATTTAAAATGTTATAAATTTTGAAATCTACTAACCTAAAAGAAAAATTTCTACATTCTTGGAATATAAGTTTAAGTGAAGTATTTTCATAGTTTAGATTAATGGACAAGGAACTAGAGAATAATAAGATCCATTTTGAAATTAAGAACATTTATCCAATCATAAATAGGTTGGTGAACAAGAATGAAAATATAAGAATATTTTAAGGTATTTGTTTTTGTTTTTGTTTGGGGGTGGGGGGACATAGTGAGGAGTGTTTAAGAGAATAAATATCTATTTAAAGATTTACAAACCATGAGCATAGATGTAGGAAAGAAATATTGGGGTATTTGGGTAGGGAATCCTATGCCTTTTGAGTTTGTCGTAGGTAGAGTAGGCATTTTGGCTATGGAATCAAATCTAAGGAGACATTTCTTATCTATTCCCCATGCCTTCATCCATGAACTCCAAACTTCTTGTGACCCACATTCTTATTTCTTATATTGTGTTGCCATGTTGGCCTTCACTATTCTCTTTTCTAATTGGGTGTTATACTTTCACATATCATATCTACAGCTTCTTAGTCAGTCCCCACATACTGTCATATATCATTATCCCTTCCATCAATTTTAACAACATTTTAGCCTCACACGGAAACAACAAATGGTGAGGAGATTAAAAAATTAAAATAGCAGTCTGAAACTACTCCATTCTCTGCTAGGCGTCTTCTTCCTCTCATCACACACTATCCCACTTCCACACTTGGACAAGAAGTTGTCTTCCATTGTGTGCGTTAACAGCCATATAATTTATTGGTAGTTGCTGACATCTATTGTCACATTGCTTATAATTGTAACACATAGCATTTTGTACCAATCGTTAGTGGCTTGTTAGTCATATGGGAACCATGAAACTGCTTGTAAGGGGGGTGGATGGGGGTGGCTTTTTATCATTAAAGAATCAATGCTTGTAAAAGGAGTCGATCTTTTCAATTTTGCCATAACTTGCACATGGGGGGGATTCCATTTAATATTTATTGATAAATCTGGAAATAGACAAATAAAAAGGTTTATCAAGATGAGAAAACCTGGATAAATGTTTTGATTAGGAAGCTAGAATCTTCCCTTGTGGATTTGGTCGATAATGCTATGAAATTAGAGTATTAAACATAGCTCTACTTCTTATGGGATGGTAAAACTAAGACAAAGAAGTTGGCAAAATGGGCTATCAAAATGATGATAGTTACTTAGGAGTTGATATGGCAAACTATGTGCAATTCTTCGGTGAGCTGGAAGTGGATGAAGTAGAAAGGATGACATATGGGAGAAGTTATTTCAAGGCTATAAAGATAGCTTTCAAGGTGGCTTAGGGATATAGCTTCCTTTTCATGAGAGTCATGGAAACTAGTATTTGTTTGAATGCCAAGGATAAATGTGCTTTCAAGGGAGAGTGATAGATAATAGGTTTTAAAATATTTTCAGTATTACATAGCTAGAGGTGTTGGAGACATTAAAGACAATCTTGGGAGAGGCATTCCCGAAATGTACCTACTCAATTAGGGTCAACAATGGCATTGCCTCCATGTTTATGGCGTGGAAGAAACGATGTAGTCAAATCTTGTGATGCAGAAGCTAGTGAAAACTCATTAGAGAGTGGACATGCAAGAAATAATAGTTGGTATCAGGCTGAGTCGCACATGGGGTGTCTTTAAATGGACCTCAATCCCATTTATAGCTTGACATATTGGAGAGAATGAGGAGGCATGTTGACCCTAGGTGATGGGTTGTGTTGATTTTTTGAAAGAAATTTTCGGTGGTACACAAGTAAATGTGAGAGCTCAGTTGCTAGTTTTCCTATTGGCTATGGTGGGGCCTAGATAGATGATGCTAGAGGAGCAAGAGAAATAAAAGTTAGGTTACTAGTTTAGGGATAGTGGTCCCTAGGTATGGACCCTTTCTTGCCCTTTTTTGGGAGGCATCATTAATATAATAAATTTTTGTATTTCTAGTGTGGCCTCTTTAGTGCCACATTAACATATCAAGATAAATCTTTTTTTTTCCTTTATTTTTATTCAACTAACAAATCCCTCACAAAGGACAACACATTCAAAATTTCTATTATTCAAATTTCCAATCTAGTATACTTCAAAGGTGTATTTGTAATATCCTTGCCCCTATTACCTATTTCATGGTAATAAATGAATAATCCCCTATTACCTATTACCTATTTCATGGTAATAAATGAATAATCCCCTATTACCTATTCCATGGTAACAAATAGAATAATCATAAGTTCTATGCATATAGTTGTGTGATGTTCCACTCCAGATTTAGATATCAATTTACTCAAAAGTATACCTTTTTAGGAAATATATGGTCTAGTACAATACCACATAGATAAGAATTCCTACAACTTTTTTTATCAATAAAATAAGAATTTGTAGCTTGGCCTAGACTAGGCACGGTCACAAATGGGTTCCCTTATCCAGGTAGCATGAACATATTACGTTAATATGAATACTTCAAACTAGTGATCTCAATATCCCAACAAGGGCACAAAGGCTACAAACACACTAACCCATAAAGGGTTTAGAGCATGAAGTCATCAAAATGAATGCCAACAACTTTAATATCAAAGTTCAAACTCAAGATAACAATGAATCAATAAGTGCACAATATCTATTATCATAATGGTTGAGTGAAGGTTTGAACCTTGTAGCTATAACATCAATGTCATGATTTAGCCATCACATTATGCCATGAATGAAAAAATTCCTATGATGTTTGCATAACCTGAATGTTACACATGTTTTGTATATCTCTATCAAACCGTTTACATTGTTACAAATATAGAAACTATAAAAAAGTACATTAATTATCATGCTTACTAAACAACTAAAAAATCATTTCAACGTACTTCCTTTGGTTTAACCATAACTTTATGTTAATCTTATTTTTTTAGTTTCTATGCCTATGATATATTTGGGAGCCTTACTTTGTATATATAGAACTTGTTATGTTATTAGGGTTTTAAATATCTTTACAAGATGAACTTTACTTGCTTATAATAAACCCAATAATTAGCTTGGCCATGAACAAAATCAAGATATAAAACATATAATAAAACCTTTGATACCACATCCTAGAAAATTATTTTAAAAATTATACAAGGATCTCTTCAATTTACAAAGTAGATTTTACTTCTCTTTACAAAAAAAATTTTAAAACATGCATATTCTCTTCTATATTCCAATCAAAATAGTTATGTTCACATCCATTTTCTTTAGTTTAAAATAAAAATTAATAATTACAAAAAGTAACAATGTAGTAGAACTTAATTTTGTATTTAAAAATTTAACACTAAAATATATTCACCCATCTTGGAATTAAAATTTTACCTCTATCCTAGCCTTGTACTTTTATAGCTAACCATCTACATTAAATTTAATTTTGAACACTCGTTTATAACTTGTGAGCTTTCTTCATTTAGGGAGATCAACCACATCCCAAGTCTAACACTTTTTTGAACCCCGTCATTGACTCCTTAATGGACCCTTTCCAATATTTTATCTCTTTAAAGAAGTGTTTCCTTCTAGGTTTATCGTAAATATATAATATAAAATAAATATACAATAAAAATTTGACTAACTATTCTTTTCAACATATTCAAACTACTTAAAGGTAGTGGAGTAAGAGATTCCTCTTTCTTTTCTTTTGATATTTCCTTTGGATCTTCTTATTTGTAAGGACTAAAATTTTAACAACATGCCATATAGGATAAATATCATAATTTACGTAAGTCACAAAGATATGTTAAAGAGTCGAATAAAATTTATATTAAGATAAAGAAATAAAAGTTGCATTAATCTTCCTACTAATTGTGCAATATGAAAAGGGAAGCATCAACGTAGAGGCAAGATCACACCTCCCTTTTCAAATGTGGAAATATTGCACATTAGGAAGATGAACACCCAATAAGTTTAAATACCTAGGGATTCAATCTCTAATGGGGATATTGTGGTTCTTCCTTAAAGTATGATATTGTTAAGATTATGTGATTGAAAATGGAAATGCAATAAAGACAAGAGTACCTTGAAGAAATGGAAGAGATGTTGTTGTGTTGATGTTTTTTTATTGTTGAAGTCCCAAAAATAGTTGTACTTCAAAAACCAGGTCCTGAAACATGTTTGTTGTTTGTCCTGAAAATATGAGCTTGTTTCTGAGGGTACATGATGGCTAGAACATTCTATGCCTAGGTACAAAATATTTTGTACCATGTGTTTTTTCTTGAGATTTGACAAAGATATGTGTCAAGATTTGTGGAGCTTAGATCTGCAATTACAACTTCTTGGTATGTACTTGCACATAGAAAAATGAGAAAAAGATTGGCTAAAGGGGTTTTCCTTCGTGAATTTCCTATTTAGGAATCAACCTTGAAAACTGAATTGAAAATCATAAAGTAAACAAGGTTCAGTACCATATTAATGTGCTTACCCTCATGGACGGATGTTTGTATCGCTCAAATCCATGAAGTAAGATTGATGATTTTTGCTTGAATGTAGATGTTGAACTTGTAGGAGAGATGTAGGATTAAGGATGCCTTCACACGTGCATGGATCTATGAATACCAATCCTAGATCTTGATTTTCTTAAATTTGTGATCACACTTCCAAGGAGATGGAGAAGAATGGTGGAGAAAGAGATATCTTCTTTTCTTGTTTGAGAGCTCCACTAAGACACCACCATGGGATAGAAAAGCTAACTCAAGCTTGAAGAAGATTGCCTTGATGTGATGGAAGAAGAAGAAGAATGCCTTAGCTTGAGACCTTAAAGTCACCTAGTTGTTGGAAAGTGATCAATTTTGTATGATGTGATCCACTTTTTGGTTTTCATTTATGGCAACACATCTGGCATACTGATCGATTCATCTAAAGTTAAGTTTTGGTGACCCTGAAATTGGCTAAGTACAGAACAGAAATAAAGAGGTATTTTGGGTATCAAAGATCGAGATCGATGAGTTAAGGAAAAAAATATTAGAAGAAGATAGTATGGGGTATGTGTGACCTCCACCTAAGATTTATTTTATTTTGGTGATGTTTACAGTGAGTTAGAGAGATTTGAAGATAGACAGACAACATCAGAACAGTGATACAAAGCAGCTGGACAGAAGCGATGATTCAGGGAGTATGATGTGGACTCCTGGGAATCGGAGTTGGATAATGATTGTTGATAACCTACATTTTGATTATGTAAGAGCTCTGACTATGCATTTGATATTTTCTATATTAAATGTATTTTCCATTATGAGCTGACTATGTAATATTTGTATTTGAGAGCCGACTTGGTAAAGAAGAAAGATATATATGTAAGATCTTTTTGATGAGCGAAGAAAGAGTTGTGTACAGAGTTTTGGATGTGACATATGAATGATAGAGCAGAAGATGGCAGAGATCATTGAAGAACTATGGCTGGAACTATCTAAGCATTAGTGATGCTTGTTTTGTTCATTACTGAGAACATTTTGTAATAGAACTATATTGTAAGAGTTGTATGCTCATTTGGCCCCTAACAGGGTGTTGTATACCTTTAACAGGGTTGTTATTCCTCTAAAAAGGAAATGTACTATGTAATATTCAGCTCCTAACAGGGCTAGGTCTCCTAACAGGGACACTATACTTTAGTGCATACTTGTGGGTACCATCCCCGTCGGGGTTTTCCCTTGGCCAGGGTTTCCTCGACAAGAAATAATTGTGTTATGAGTATTGTGTTATTTTTTTATGTTCTTTTCATTTCTGCAAGCTTATGGATTATTTATAATTGGTTGAAAAGTTTTAATAAGTGTTGTAACACTGATTCACCCCCCCNTCCCCCCCCCCCCCCCCCCCCCTCTCAGTATTACCTAATCCTAACAATTGGTATCAGAGCTTTTCGCCCTTGGAGAGAAATTCTAACAGCTTAAGGGAGATCAAAATGGATTTAGATATTTTGCAAGAAAACTTTGATGTTGCACTTGAAGACCTTTACAAAGAAAAAGAAGAGAATGGAGAATAAATATTCAACATGCAAAGAGATAAGAAATTTATAAAGAAACTTAGAGACCAGCTTGAACTTTCCAGAAGTCAGAGACAGGATCTTGTGGTTTAGATAAAAGAAGATTTAGACAAAGATAATTCAGATCAGATGAAGCAACTTGAAGAAGAAAATGAAACCTTGAAGCTTGAAAATGAAGTCATGACTAAAGAGATTCAATTACAAAAGGATGCTAAGAAGAAGATTGAAGATGCTTTGAATAGTATAAATATTTTGATGGAACAAATGAAGAATGAGGTTGACAACTACAAGAACAAGTATCTAGAACTGGAGAAATACAATCAGATCATAAAAGGTGAACTTGTTAAGGCAAAGAAACACATTGAGAAACTTCACACTAGCAGTGAATTGATCGATGAACAAAGAGACAGACAGAAACCTAAAGGTGACATTACTGGTGTTGGATTCAATGAACATGAATGTTCAAAGAAACAAGGAGAGAAATCTGATGCAAAGATTGATGCTAAAAAACCTACTATTGAATAACCTAGAGAGCATATCAAACCCTTCAATGGTAGATTCTTTGGGTATAACATGTTTGGACACATGAAAAGAGATTGCAGAGGTAATGCCCCTTTTAAGACCTTTTCTAGTTACTATTTTAATTGTAATGGATATGGGCACAAGAAAGCAGAATGCAGGAAACCTAATCAATCTGGATATAGACAAGACAATGGAAGAGAACCTACAGTGAAAATTACATGATACAAATGTAATAACATTGGACACATTGTGAAGTATTGTAAGCTGCAAGTAAATCATGAAAGAAGACCTCCTCTATGTTAAAAATGCAATAATACAGGTCATATAGAAAAGTTTTGTAGGTATAATGGAGTAAACAATAGAAGAGTACCACCTCCTATGAATACATAGAAGAATGGAAATGATATTGGTAAGAGTGTTGCAGATTTAAAGAGTGATTTTGACAGTTGTTTTAAGAAATCAGAGGATAACAGTAGTGGTAAGGTATGGAAGATCAAAGAGACAAGTGAGACATTGGTTCAGGGAGAGTCAGTAGATGCTACTAGATCTTCTCCTGATGGTAACAAAGAAGAATCAACCTAATTAGCTGATCATGGCCTTAGGGGGATCATTGGATGAAGATATCAGAATATATCCTGACCTGATTTTGTGGATTGAGCCTCTAGCAAGCTTAGGTATGATTGTGGCTGACATCATGGAGTATATATTTAAGAGCACAACATTGGATGATGCTTATTACGTGACCATGAGATTTACAGCTGACTGGATAGTATTGGGTAAAGTGAACTTTTAATGACTTAACATTGTATAAAATACCATATGATTATCTATTTCCTTACCATTTGACAGAGAGCGACCTAAGGAGATTAGAGAGCAGAGAGATTCAGTCTATCTTAAAATTTTTGCGTATGATCGATTGAAGTGAATACTTATAATTTAGCGTGTAAGAGGTATTTACATCATCTAGCTATTGACACCTATTATCTATGATGTTTTAGATTGGACTATATACAAATTCAAGAAACATCCTTTCAAGTCTTGTGAAGAAGACCCTGAAGGATCATTTTCTCAAACACCATACGGAGCTTTGCACATAGAATACATTAGGGCATACATTCATTGTAAGTATGATATACTGGGTATTGATGAAATTTCTACTGAAATGGAGTATATGACTAACAAAGGCATTATGAGAGATGAATACAAGAATGTTGATCAATTGAGTATTATGAAAATTTTGGACTTATATGAATTCGACGAAGAAGAATGGTTTAAAATATTGTTGACCAGAGTACATGATCAATTCATTTGGATAGGTGAGAAACCTGTGAAGATTTGTAGTGAATTGATTCATAGATTACTAGTTTAGATAACACTGGAATCATTCCCGTAGCAGAGAAACATGTGAAGAAGCAAGCTGAAACCCTAACACACTCAAAATGGGACATGCGAGCTATGACAATAATCACTATTGTGCAATAGGATGTAAAGTTGATTGCTATGATACTTGGTTACAAATTCTACTATAGTAGTAGACCTAATTCAGTATCTACAGGAGTTGTCGTGATGGCATACAGAATGGTAAAAGAAAACACTAAATACAATCTATGTGAAGTGTTAGCACAACAATTTCTTGAGAATGTGAAATTGATAAAGAAAGACAGATCAAAGACCTTTAGATTTGGTTCACTATTGATGCATATATACATACACATTGAACACAAATTTCCAGGCATGCACCCTAGTGGTTGGAGAAAATGGATACCTACTGGTATGCAAATTTTTGACAGTTACAGAAGACAGAACAACACATGGTTTGATGGTGAGTTGTTTGGTATGATTAAGATTCTTCAGAGGCAGATGAAGGGAAGATACAAGATACCAGAAGACTTAGTTGAGAAGTACAAGGATACAATATATTTCATGGTTGAAACTGAATGTGTATGCTTTGAGGAAGTTATACCGAGGAAGAAATGGTGCTATCTTATGGGATATGAGGTAAGTTCTGAGATATTAACTATGCAAATTGAACATGTCCTTGCATCTGAGATAGATATATCTGAGGAAAGATGGGGAACTTATGAGGAAAAATTAGCTAAGGTAAGAGAGGAACAGACCAAAGGCTCGAGGAAGAGAAAAGTAGACAACATTGTGCATGAATGTGGTATTAAGGCATGATTCGCAGAGGAAGATTTGAAGGAAGATAAGAAGAAGCTAGAAGAGAGAACTTCTAGATTGGCGAGTTCTGCTACTACAACTCTTACACCTCCTAAAGTAGTAATGCTAGACAATCCACCTCCTCCACCACAGCAGAACTCGCAGGCAAAAAATATCATTCCTAGAGTGAGTACCAGATCCAGCAGCCAGATTTAACCACCTAAGGAACTAAGCATTATGAGAGAAGAGAAGAAAATTGAAATTGAGAAACACATATGGAAACCTGACTTGAAGATGATTGAGAAGAGAGGCATTGAACAAGGGAAGTTAGTTTCTATTAACAAATACTATGATAGGTATGAAGAAAATGATAAACTTTGGATTGAGGATGTTGTATTTAATCATTTACTTGTTTTCAAAAAGAATTTATTGGAGATATGGGGCAGTATACCTAAAGAATTATATGGAAGATTGGAGACTAGGAAACAACTAGCACAGATTGAGGATGTAACTATCAGAAATCAAGAAATTGATAATATGTTGCCTGTAGTTTCTATGCAAGAAAGAGAGAATTTTTAAGGAACTGAAACCTTTATTGAGAACTAAGACTAGGCTTGTAAATATTATGGCAATAAAGTATGATGAAGTTACAGAAGAGACTCAAAAAGTACTAGACCAAATACTAATGAATGCTATTCGTGAGAAGACCCCACTTCCTATAGCTACTATGCCTACACCCTTAGGAATGGGAGAGAGTTCAAAGATAGCTGAGGCAAGTGTTGAGAAGAGAGAAGGTGATATGCAACTAGATTTCTATGTCTCTGGTGTACCTATGACTCTTGACACTTCACATGATGAGAAGGATCCATTTGAAGAAAATAATGACAATACAGTAACTGAGGAAGAAGAACAAAAAGAATTGGAGCAGAAAGAAGAAACAACAAATGTGGAAATCAAGACAGAAGTTGACACATCTTCTACCTTATTGTTGGCAAGTAAAGATAAATCTATTGATATGGATGTTGATTGTATGGATGAGTATGAGTTGGTAAAATTAGATTTTACTGCACTCACTAAAGAAAAGGGGAGATCTAATAAGAAGAGTAATAAGAAGACCAAGGTGATGTCTTGGGAAATTGATACTATGAACAAACTGATCCCAACATCTATTATTTTTTAGAACAGAGATGATGTAGAGAGCCTTAATTTGGCACTTGATTTGTTTGATGGACAGTGTGAGAACTTGATGAAGATTGCAGAAGGAAAAGATGAAAAGAATTACTCAGAAAAGAAATTACTTGAAGTTTGCTAGTCTATCTCATGGGACTTGGGCATTCTGAGAACCAGTACTGCAAATGCAAAGAGTTGTGTTGCACATGGAAGGAAACTATTTAGCTATTGCATAAACCCTATAAGACATATTCAGAATGTTGAAGACATTATTGCCAAGGACAGTGCAACTTTGAACAGTATGATGATGATGACATGTAACTGATTGAATGTTTGATAATGTTAAGTTGAAAGATAATGTCAGTCATTAAATCAGTTAATGGACTGTATTATCATTGATGTCAACTTGATACCATCTATACGGTCATGTACATAATGCCAAAGACTTCAGAGAACCAAAGGAACCAAAGTTATTCTTTCAGTAATGCATAAAAGTCAAGTATTCACTAAGTGACAAACAACACCGACGGACAGAGCAAAGAAGAATAGTCACAGTGATACTCGACGATCAGAAGCATAGTATTGCCCGATGAAGCAAACTACAGAATGCCCGACGAGAAAATTCAGAAGGTTGCCCAACAAGTAAAATTCCAATGATGCCCGACGGACGAAGATCACAAAGCTAACTAGAGTCTCACTGATGGATCAGTCAGTTGTCACCGATGACTAACTGCAGTGGTGATCGACAGAACCAAGAGTTCAGAAAATGAAAAAATATCTAGCTGGCAGAGCTAAGAAAAATAGACTTAACTGGTTGTCTACTTTGTTTTATTCAACCAGAGATAAGTGATTGATTTAAAGATGATTTGTATAGTTGGCAAGAAGATATCTACGAGATAAATCAGGAGTTATGCTTTAAATTTAATTGGCTGGATTGTTTATCATGCCAAGAATCAAGAATCAAGAAACAATGAATATTATTTATATATAAGAGACAAGCTTAATATGAATGAGATTAAGGGGAGTGAATAGAAAGAGGATGTTAAAGAGAAACTGATGAAGAACAAATTTATGCAATGCTGATCAAACAAGTTGACGAAAGAGCTAAGGAATTCTACAGACACCGATGAACAGTGAGCATAGCATCATAGAGCAGAAAGTATGGAGCACAAGGATTGAATTTATACATTGGTCAGAGAGGTAATGTACTTAAATAGATCTGAAAATTTGCAATTCAAAGTTGTAATATGAACAGGTCATAGTGTTTCAGTTTAACCATTGAAGCATCAAGTCTCTTAACCGAGTAGGACTTAACAGTCTTCTATATATTGAGGTACATCTCAAGGAGTGCCAAAAAGGTTGATTCATGAAAGTAGCATTAGACTTGCCTGATACCTATTAACAGTCTAAGAAGGAGGCTGATTCAAGGATGGTAGTAATAGATGCCCGATACTAAGTGACAATCTCTATGTATAAAATCCTCTAACAAGGTCGCACTTAACAGTGTATTTGTAACCTTTAACATGGTTGGCTCCTAATAGGGCTCACTTCAGAAGAGTGAAAATTTGGAGTACCGGTCCCAGTGGTTTTTTCCTTATAGGGTTTCCACATTAAAATTCATGTGTTATGTGTTTATGATTCATTTCTTTATTGTTTTGCATCTTACATAGCTAACTCTGGATTGATCGGTATACTTTGCTTATTTACTGAGTTTCGGTAAATAGTTATACTGCTTATCGCTAATCAAGAAAGAATAAGGATTGATAGACAGTTAATCATTATTAGTATTTCATGGCATGCATCTTGTAGGGAAGTAATAATCTGAGATTTATTGATTGGTGGTTAAGTTTGAAGGATAAAGTATTGAGGCCACTGATTCACNTTCCCCCCCCCCCCCCCCCCCCCCCCTCTCAGTTATTACTAACAGATGAATAGTTGTGAAACCTCTTCACAATCTGTAATGGAATTAGACAAGGAAGTAACAAGAATTTTGGCCAAACTCAATGTATTGGATATTGAGAAAGGGAGAGTTTTGACAAGATTTGGTTTGTTGAAGACTTTAATCACTCCTAAGCTATCGATTATTGAAGCGCATTTATCAGACATGGAGAAAACTATAGAATCATTGGCTAACTCTATGCCTACATAGTTGAAATAAGAAGAGACTACATCATTTTCATTGAATGGACTAATTCATGTTAGTCAACTATTGCTTAATTCATGGATTGCAGAAGTGAAGATCTTGGAAGATTCGTTTCAAGATATTTTGAAATTGGTAAGCAAGCCCCAATAATTTTATTACTTTTTATGCACCTTTTTCATTGTTGTCAAAGGGGGATAAGAGAATAAAAATGAATAGGAGAATAGAGAAGAGAAAAACGAATAAGAGGAGAAGAGGAAAAGAATAGTGTATAAGGAAAGATAGTTTTGTTTTGTTGGGACACTTAGTTTTTTTTTTGTTAAGTGTTGCCATCAATGCCAAAGGGAGAGATTGTTGGCAAGTGATCAATTTTGTATGATGTGATCCACTTTTTGGTTATCACTTGTGGAAACAAATCTGGCATACTGATCGATTCATCTAAAGATAAGTTTTGGTGACCCTAAAATCAGCTAAGTACAGAAGAAAAAATACAGAGGTATTTTGGGTATCGAAGATCAAGATCGATGAGTTAAGGAAAGAGATATTAGAAGAAGATAGTATGGGGTATGTATGACCTCCACCTAAGATCTATTTTGTTTTGGTGATGTTTACAGTGAGTTACAGATATTTGAAGATAGGCATATAGCAATAGAACAGTGATACAGAGTAGCTGGACAGAAGCGATGATTCAAGGAGTATGACATCGACTCCTGGAAATCGGAGTTTGATAATGATTGTTGATAACCTACATTTTGATTATGTAGGAGCGCCGACTATGCATTTGATATTTGCTTTATTAAATGTATTTTTCATTATGAGCTGAGTATGTAATATTTGTATTTGAGAGCCGACTTGGTAAAGAAGAAAGATATATATGTAAGATCTTTTTGTTGAGAAAAGAAAGAGTTGAGTACAGAGTTTTGGATGTGACATGTGAATGGAAGAGCAGAAGATGATAGAGATCATTGAATAACTATGAATGGAACTATCTAATCATTATTAATGATTTTTTTTTTCATTACTGAGAACATTTTGTAACAGAACTATATTGTAAGAGTTGCATGCTTAGTTGGCACCTAACAGGGTGTTGTACACCTTTAACAGGGCTGTTATTCATCTAAAAAGGAAATTTACTATGTAATATTCAGCTCCTAATATGGATAGGTCTCCTAGCAGGGACACTATACTTTAGTGCATGCTTGTGGGTACCATCCCCATCGAGGTTTTCCCTTGGCCAGGGTTTCATTGACAACAAATAATGGTGTTATAAGTACTGTGTTATTTTCTTATGTTCTTTTTATTTCTGCAAGCTTATGGATTATTTATAATTGGTTGAAAAGTTTTAATAAGTATTGTAATACTGAGTCACCCCCCTCTCAGTATTACCTAATCGTAACACTAGCTTGCTTGAATGCTCTTGAAAATCTGAAGATTATACTTGGACTTGATAGCTTGAGAGTACTTGTGTGTTAAAAATTTAGGAGAGATATAGGATTTATATACTTTTCCCGTCATTTTGGGATCTAAAACTAAGCTAGGTTGATCGTGGACTAACCACCAGAGAAGAAATATATTCAAAACCCTGATATCGGGCTCTAAGCCCAATCTGGGATAGAATACTTGGGTGCAGAATGCCTAGAACGTTGTGCACCCAAGTGTGGAATGTTTGAAATGTTGTGCACCTTGGGATTTTGTCCCATATTTTTTTAGGGACATTTGGATGATGAAAAAAGACCCCAATTTGAAATACGGGTTGTTGGGATCAAGAAAAATAGGCAAAAAGACCTTGAAATCAGCAAAGATGGCCAATAGGTCCTAATTAGAGCCACCTATAATGGGTGGTAACTTTTTAAGATGGTACATTTATCATCCACTTTAGAGGGAGTATGAGACAAATTGATGTTCACAGTAAAGTAGATCAATGCAAATGAATGGTTTTATCAAGGTCAAGGAGATAAAGAAACATCAATCCCCCAAGTGACTTAAGTCTTCATTATATTGAAAACCAAAATAAGAGAGAGAGAGAGAGAGAGAGAGAGAGACCAGTAAGGAGTTATCTTACCATGGATCATGCAAAGGAAAAGGCGCTACAAAAGATGGAATTGAAAGTCTAGCAAGCTATGTAGTTCTAGTCAACCCATCGAAAAGGATCGGTCTAAGAATCCAAAAAAGAGATCAATCAAAGGACCAAGTGTGTGCAGTCCAAAGCGGGATTGGTCTAAGGATCCATGAAAGGTAACATTGAATCATTGTGTGTGTGCAAAGTGTGAAACAATGAGAAAAGTGTATGACCTGAAATTAAAGGAATTGGAAATGCCTTAATAGGAGCAATGGCTTTAACAGAGTGTACATGCATCCAAAAAGAGATGTTTCCACAATGAGCTGCCCACAAGGAAGGACAAACCAAGGGAAATAAAACATGTAACAAAAGAGAACACAAAGGGGGTCTACTAGCTCAGGATTTAGTATGATCATATGATAATACATGTATATTATATCAAAATAAAATGTCATCATTCCCCCAAGGTAGCAGAACTACAATAATAATGAAAGAATGTCATGTAAGAGTCACAAAGAAGTGTCTTTTTAGACCAACATCATGGAGACCAAAAAGAATAGGTAGCTAACATTTTTCATCATCCCTAATTAGACAACACAAAGGAACATTTATTAACAATGGCACATGTACTACATAACATGTAATGATATATAGAAGAAATGAGATACAAATAGAGGAATGCCACAATAGATTGATTCCTTTATCACCTTGTGCCAATGGAGAAACAAAGGGTCATCTAAAGAAATCTAAACAAAACATATAACAGGCATCACATTTGATGAACCATAACTAATTGAATGTTTGAAAATGTTAAGTTGATGATCACCGAGCTGCAGAAAGTTAATTCATGGCATTAAATCAGTTAATGTATTGTATTTTCATTGATGTCAACTTGATATAATCTGATTGGTTATATTCATAGTGTCAAAGACTTCAAAGAACCAAAGAGATAAAGGTTATGTTATCAGTAATGCATAAAAGTTCAAGATACACTAAGTAACAACATACACTGACAGACAATGCACCCTGATGGATAGAGAAATCTGAGAGAAGATTCATAGTGATACCTGAGTAAGCATTACTGAGAAAAACCTAAGTGATACCCGAGAAGAAATGAAAGTCACAGTGTTTCCCGATGGACAGACAACCCCGACAGACAAAGATGCCCAAGGACAACTGAAGTCAAGACCAAGCTAACAAGGAGTTAAACACCAAAAAGAACTAAAGTTCAGAAATGACAAAAGACTTAGCTGGCAGGAGCTAAATATGGACTTAACTGGCTTATCACATTGTTTTCATCGACAAGTTAAAAGCCAGAGATAATCTAGAGTTTTTGGTGCAGGAGCACTTGGGCACAAGGATATAAAAAGGAGGATAGTTAAAATTTTGAATGTAATTAATTCATCCATTATGTATTCATTTTATTGTGAGTCCATTGAATCATAATGTAAGGCTAATGAGCCATTTTCGTAAAGTTTTTTCATAGTTGTCCATTTAGAACCTAGTTTGGTCAAAAGGTCAAAATTGCATAAAAAGCCATGAAAAGGATAGAAAGTATGTAAAAGGTATTAAATATATTATTTGGACATGTCTAGGGTGGTTTTACAATTTTGGAGTTATTTTTTATAAAGTGACACAAAAGTTGTCAAAATGCATAGAAAGTTGCAAAAAAAAACAATGCAAAAATGCATTAAAGTTGTAAAAGGGAATATGAAAAGTTATAAGGGTGGTTGGGTAGTTTATAACTACCAAAATATGTATAAATATGTTGTATTGGTTGAACCAAATCATTATTGAAATAATGGAGAAGGAAGAGAAAGCTTTGGGAATAAATTGGTTTGTTTTAAACTTGCATTTTAATTGGTGTTTTCTATTATGTCATTGTTTCTAGGCCTTGTACGGCCATGTAAGGCATGGAAACCCTGTATATTTATAATTTTTAGATATTATAATGAATTATACTTCTCATCCTTTTTTTTTGGTTTAATTTAATTAAAAAACGAATAAGTTATGCACATTTTTGGAAAAGTCATTGTTTGCAGTTTCAAGGATTCCTGAGAACAGTCATGTTGTAATGTTTGGTATGGATACATATGGAAGATTCTGGAGTTCTAGTTGGATTAATTGGAAAGATATAGGAATAATAATTCATTTGCATTTGGTCTGAGTTATTTTTATGAATATTTGTGAAAGTTGTATTATTTGTGGTAAGAACTGGTTTTAAACAGTTTGCAACAGAGTGGCAGTCAATGATTTAGATTACCTCATGATTTAACAATGGGAAAAATATGTTTCTTACATTTTTGGAAACTAGATTCATATAGGGTTCAAATTTATTTTTTCTTATGTAAAATGGATTTGTTTTGTAAAAGTTATGTGATTCCCTAGACGGATTGGGAGAGAAGTGTTTCTGTTTTATGATAGGAAAATGGGTCTCGGTATAGAAACCATAAATTTTAATTGAAATATTGGATTTGGATAATTTTGGGGTATGTTTTGAGTAAACTAATTATCTACATTTATACAAAAGGGATTTTCAATATGATATTTGGTTCAGAAGTTATGAATAAAAGATTGCAGGATAGATATGTGTGACAGTTTTGAAGTTGTTTGTTAAAAGAACCAAAGAAACATTTTGTTGTTGATTGATCTTGTGAAATATTTGCCTCTATTCAACTATTTGAATGATAAAATGAAGATTGTATCATAAAGATCATATTTTTTGAGAGTTTATGCAGGATTCCTTGCATCAATTGGTATCAGAGCCCAGCAAAAGATATGGGTTGGTTGTTTGCGGTTTGTGTACTTGTTTTGGTTGCAGGGTTATTATCCATCAAAACTACAATAAGGAAGTTTATGAAGGTGTGTGTGGAAGACCTAAGAAGGGGTCTTGATATTGTCTCCATCAAGATGAAGTTGGGTAGAAGGTGAAAAGAGAGAAACCACTAAGATAGGGTGGTAGTGCATCTTCCAGGGTCTTGGATGGGTAAGATGGTAGTACATTGGTAGTTGTGTAGCAGCAAGAGGTGTGATGGATTTTTTGGAACCTTTGAGTTGCAACCATTGATGCTCCACTGATAGGGGCATTAGAGAAGAATATTGAAAGGATAGTCCTCTATCCTTGAAAGGAAATTATATGAGAGAAGAGGCATGAAGAGGAAGAGGTGAATGAAGACAAATGACAAGGTTTGGGTATAATTTTTCTTGCAGGTTATTGGTTCCATGTTTCCAAGGGACTTGGAAACTTTTGAAGGTCGGGAGTATGGTGTAGGAGCACCTGGGAACAAGGATATGAAAAGGAGGATAATTAAAATTTTGAATGTAATTAAGTCATCCATTATGTATTCATTTTATTGTGAGTCCATTGAATCATAATGTAAGGCTAATGAGCCATTTTTGTAAAGTTTTTTTATAGTTGTCCATTTAGAACCTAGTTTGGTCAAAAGGTCAAAATTGCATAAAAGGCCATGAAAAAGGATAGAAAGTATGTAAAAAGTATTAAATATATTATTTGGACATGTATAGGCTGGTTTTAAAAAGTTTGGAGTCATTTTTTATAAAGTGTCACAAATGTTGTCAAAATGCATAGAAAGTTGCAAAAAAGAAACAATGCAAAAATGCATTAAAGTTGTAAAAGGGAATATGAAAGGTTATAAGGGTGGTTGGGTAGTTTATAACTACCAAAATATGTATAAATATGTTGTATTGGTTGAACCAAATCATTATTGGAAGAATAGAGAAGGAAGAGGAAGCTTTGGGAATAAATTGGTTTGTTTTAAACTTGCATTTTGATTGGTGTTTTCTATTATGTCATTGTTTCTAGGCCTTGTACGGACATGTAAGGCATGGAAACCCTATATATTTATAATTTATAGATATTATAATGAATTATCCTTCTCATCCTTTTGGTTTGGTTCAATTTAATTAAAAAATGAATAAGTTATGCATGTTTTGGGAAAAGTCATTGTTTGCAGTTTCAAGGATTCCTGAGAACAGTCATGTTGTAATGTTTGGTACGGACACATATGGAAGACTTTGAAGTTCTAGTTTGATTAATTGGAAATATATATGAATAATATTTTATTTACATTTTGTCTAAGTTATGTTTATGAATATTTGTGAAAGTTGTAGTATTTTTGGTAAGAACTAGTTTGCAATGGAGTGGCATTCAATGATTTCTGATTACCTCATGATTTAACAATGGGAAAAATATGTTTCTTACATTTTTGGAAACTAGATTAATATAGGGTTAAAATTTATTTGGTCTTATGTAAAATGGATTTATTTTGTAAAAGATATGTGATTCCCTAGACGGATTGGGAGAGAAGTGTTTCTATTTTATGACAGGAAAATGGGTCTCGGTACAGACACCATAACTTTTTATTGAAAGATTGGATTTGGCTAATTTTTGGATATGTTTTGAGTAAAAAAATTATCTACATTTACACCAAAGGTATTTTCAATATGATATCTTTTTCAGAAGTTATGAATAAAATATTGCAGGATAGATATGTGTGACAGTTTTGAAGTTGTTTGTTAAAAGAACCAAAGAAACATTTTGTTGTTGATTGATCTTGTGAAAGATTTGCCTCTATTAAATTATTTGAATGATAAAATAAAGATTGTGTCATAAAGATCCTTATTTTTGAGAGTTTAGTTGGATTCCTTGCATCAGTTTTAAAGTTATTTTATTCCAGTTGTCAAGGAGAAATCTATGAGATAAAACTAAAGTAAGCTTTAAAGCAAGAATGGAAAGAAATGCAGATCACGCCAAGAACAAGAAGGAAAAAGACCTAGAAATGGTGAAATAATGTGTATAAGAGAGACAAGATAATTCATTATGAATTAGGTGGGTGAATAGAAAAGAAGATGCTGAAGAGAATACTAGTGAAGAAGACTTCATACAGTCCTGATCATACAAGCTGAAAGACAGAGCTAAAGATTTTTGCGGACACCAAGCAACAGAGAAGCACAACATCATCGAGAAAAAAGAAGTGGAGCAAAAGGAGAGAAAAGAAACATTGATCAGAAAGGTATTATGAGCTTACAATAGATCTGAACATCTGCAAGATTAAGTTTTTTATATGAACAGCTCATTTACTGTTTTCAGTTTAACCATCAATTCAAAAATTTTCTTAACTAAGAAGGATCTAACCATCCATTATATATTGAGATACATCTAGTATCAAAAGGTTTATCATGAAGATAGCATAGTGAATGCCAGATATCAAGTGATAAACTATTAGTGATAAATCCTCTAACAAGGTCGCACTTAACAATGTGTTTGTAACCTTTAACAGGGTTGGATCTTCACTAAGCTCACTTCAGAAGAGTGAAAATTTTGGGTTACTAGTCCCAAGTGGTTTTTCCCTTAACAGGGTTTCCACGTTTAAAAAATCCATGTGTCAAATGTGTTTATGGTTCATTACTTTAATGTTTTTCTTTACACATTACTAAAACATGATTTATCGGTAAACACAAAGTTATTTACTGCATTTCGGTAAAGGCTAGACTGTTATTCGGTAAATCTTAAGAATAAGGTTTAACAGTGAACTCTAAGCAGTTGTTATTTGATAAGATTATTTAAGGTCATACATCTTGTAGGACTGAAGATAACTAGAGGCTTATAAGTGGTACTAAGTTTTTGGGTTGATTTATTGAAATATTTTTTAGGCCACTTATTCACCCCCCACCCCCCTCATTTATTATAACAATTGGTATCAAAGTGTGTGTGCTTATAAAGGGAGTTTAAAAACTCAAGAAAATGATCACAAGATGAGAAAAAAGGATGTGCCTACATTGAACAAGGACAAATTTGCATCATGGCAAATCAGGATAACACTCCACCTATCAGGTATTGGAAATGATGTTACTCAATACTTGGATACTGAATATGTGTTTCCTATAGGACCTCACACACTTGATCAATTGAGAGAAAAGCATGAGCACAATTCTATGATGATAGAACTTGCTTCCTCACTCTCTAATGCTAAATTTGAATATGTCAAAACATGCACCACTGCAAAGAAAATGTGGGACATATTGAAGCTAGTACATGGAGGAGATGCAAATGTACTAAGAGCTAAGGAAGAAATCCTAAGAGGTAAGTTTGATGACCTAAGAATAAAAGAGGGAGAAAAAATCACTCAGTATAGTTGCAGAATCAAAGAGGTAGTCAATGCTATCCAAGGATTTGGAGGTGTACTTGAAGAAGAAACAGTGGTAAGTAAAATCCTAAGAACCTTACTGCATGTTTATACTATTAGAGTATCTGCTATACAAGAAATTAGAGCGGTAGCAAACAACAATGTCACTCTAGATAGTTTGGTTGGTAGACTTATTTCATTTGAGATGAATAACTTTGACAATAGTGTCTTACCATCTATTCAGTCTACATTTAAATCTTCTTTGAAAATAAGTCAAGTCATAAACACACTATGAGAAATGATAGTGAAAGTGATAGTGATGACCAAGAACTTGATGAGATTGAAGCACTAATTGCTAGAATATTTCAGAGAGGCAAAGGTAGATACAAAGGTAAATTACCATTGGTATGTTTTAATTGTAAAGAGATTGGACACTTTGCTGCTAGATGTCCTAACAAAAGAAAAGAAGACAGAAATAGTGACAGATCATATGAAAAGAAGTTTGACAAAGGTGATAACAAAGATTACCAAAGCAACAGAAAATCTGACAGAAGAGATACCTGAGACTACAAGGACAAAGGAAAGAAAGCTTGTTACCTGGCTGAGAATAGAGCTAGAGATACTGACACCGAATCTGAAGAAGATAAGGAGATGGTATTTGTTTCCATGAAGGATGATTCAGATGAAGAGGAAATCTATTTTGAGACTGCACTCATATCTAAGGTTAGTAAGAATTATTTTTGGATTATAGATAGTGGTTGCACTCACCACATGACTGGAGATAAAGAAAAGTTTGAAACTTTTGAGTATTATAATGGTGGATCAGTAAGAATGGGTAATGACTCACCTTGTCCGGTTGAAGGTAAAGGAACCATAATGTTAAATAATTTGATCAGATGTGAAAATGCATACTAGGTCAAAGGACTTAATTATAATCTATTGAGTGTTTCACAGCTGAATAACACAGGTCACCGAGTTGCATTTGAGAACAAAAAGGAAAAGATCTTTAATGAATCAGGAAGGTTGATCAGAACTGGTGAACAGACAAAAGGTAACCTATTTTATCTTGATGATATTAACATAACTTGTTTAATGGCTAGAAATGAAGACATATGGTTGTGGCATTAAAGGCTATGTCATGTGAATTTTGACAACATGATTAAGATAAGAAATAAAAGGAAAGTAGAGGCTTACCGAGCATGTCAAAGCCTGACCATATCATGTGTAAGAATTATCAAAAAGGTAAAATGACAAAGTCTAATTTCTAGATAAAAACCCATACATCTAATGCTATTCTAGAATTAGTGCATACTAATCTATGTGGACTCATGAGAACTAAAAGCTACTATGGTGATAGATACTTCATTCTATTTGTAGCTGATTATTCTAGAATGATGATAGTTATGTTCTTAAAAGAGAAATCAGAAGCATTCAATATGTTTAAATGGTATAAAGCTATTGTAGAAAAACAAAGTGGTAAGGAACTGAATGCTTAAGATCAGATAGAGGAGGAGAGTTTATTTCTGATGAATTCACTAACTTTTGTAATGAGCATGAAATTAAAAGACAGGTTTCTACACCAAGAACACCACAGAAAAATGGGATTGTTGAAAGAAGGAACATATCCATTGGTGATTGTACAATAACACTGATGATAAAAAAAGGCATCACACAAACATTCTGGAGGGAAGTTTTCAGTACTACTGTCTACACATTGAACAGAATTCAATTGAAGAAAGACACCAAAAAGACACCTTATGAGCTATGGTATGGATACACACCCAATGTAAGTTACTTTAGAATTTTTGGAAGTCAATGTTATATTTTGAAAGATGATAGAAATGGAAAGCTTGATTCCAAAGGTGAAGAAGGTATTCTACCAAAAGCAAGGCTTATAAATGTCTTAACAAATCCTCTAACAAAATCATTGAGAGTGCAAATGTCAAAATAGATGACTTTTTTGAGAAAAATGATGAGGAAAGCATAAAGGAACTAGAAGACTACAATAGGTTTGTTTACAATGAAGAGCCTAACAGTCTTCCTGAGAAATAGTGTATCACTCCTGAGCAATAGAACAATGCACCCGAGCATCAGGCTGCAAACACCAAAAATCAGGAAATTTCTCAAGATGATGTTCCGAGCGATGGAGATCAAAATGAAAGTCAAAATGATGATCAGAATGATGAAAAAAGAGTTGAACCGGTACTTTCCAAGTATGTCAGAAGACACCATCCATAGAACCAGATCATAGGAGACAAGAAGGCTGGAATGAGAACAAGAAGTAAGTCACTAAATACTAGATATTTAATTTGTGAATTTGAGCCTAAATCTGTTAATACTGTAGTTGAAAATGAAGAATGGGTCAGTGCTATGAATGAAGAAATAGAATAGATTGAGAAGAGAAGAACATGGACATTATTACCTAGACCGGATGACAATAATGTCATTGGTACCAAATGGATATTCAGAAACAAGCTGAATGAGAATGGAGAAGTCACAAGGAACAAAGCAAGATTAGTATGCAAGGGGTATGCACAAGAAGAAGGTAGTGACTATGGAGAAACCTTTGCACTTGTTTCTATACTAGAAGGAGTCATAATTCTACTTTCTTATGTTGCATACAAGGGATTCAAGGTATACCAAATGGATGTCAAATCTGCATTCCTAAATAGAATTCTAGAAGAAGTGGTATACATTGAACAACTAGAAGGGTTTGTTAATCCTAACAAAAGAAACATGGTTTGTAGACTACACAAAGCCTTGTATAGATTTAAAAAAGCACCAAGAGCCTGGTATGAAAGAATTCACTCCTATCTCATAAGCATTGGATTTGTAAGAACTAGTGAAAACAACAATCTATATTTAAAATAAGATACTGATGAAAATATTCTGATTGCTGAAATATTTGTTGATGATATCATATTTGGTGGTAATGATATGTTATGTAAATCATTTTCTAATGAGATGAGAAAAGAGTTCGAGATGTCAATGTTTGGGAAGATCAAATTCTTTCTTGGTCTACAGATTCTTCAACAATATGCAGGCATCTATATCACACAATCCAAATACATCAAGGAAGTGCTAAAGATATTCAAGATGGAATATTTCAAGCCAGTTGGAACACCTATGGCAACCAGATGCAAACTGACAAAGGAAGATAAGTCAAATGAGGTAAATCAGACCCTATATAGATCAATGATTGGCAAACTAATGTATGGTGTTCATACTAGACCAGATATAGAACATGCAGTTGGAATAGTTGCAAGATTCTCTGCTAATCCCAAGGAATCACACATGACTATTTTCAAAATAATTCTGAGATATCTAAAGAATACCGAGGACTATGGCTTATGGTATAAAAGAGAAGGAAAATTTGAGCTTCAAGTCAATACAGATGCTGATTGGGCTGGAAACTTAGATGACAGAAAGATTACAATAGGAGGAGCATTCTTCATGGGTGACAGACTTGTCACATGGATAAGTAAGAAGCAAGGATGCATCTCACAATCTACCACAGAAGAAGAATATGTGGCTTCTGCTGCAAATTTCTCTAACATTGCATGGATCAAACAATTTCTAGAAGATATGAATATGAAAATTCTTGAACCAGTGATAATCTATTGTGATAATACCAATGCAATAAACATATCAAAGAACCCAATCATGCATGCTAAGACAAAGCATATTTCTATAAAGTATCATTACTTAAGAGAACAAGTGCAAGAGAAAGAGGTGATACTAGAATATGTTCAATCTAAGGAATAATTAGCAGACATATTCACAAATCCATTGCTTAAAGATACATTTGAGTACCTGAGAAATAGACTAGGGATCTGACCCTTGTCTATTGGTCACTAAGATGACTAGGAGGCTGCATTAGCCTACACATAATCAGAAGATCATTCATGTTGATGCAAGAAAAGAGATGGACTGCAAAGATACATCAGGACATAGAAAGGTACTTATCTACACTGAACACCAGAGTCATTGTATTGTTAATGGAAAGGGAAATTCAAGGAGTATATTATAAAAAGGAGAAAGGATATAGTTTGGCATTGTTGTCAAAGGGAGAGATGACTTGAGATGACTTGAGAGATTAAATATCCATATTAAATATCCATCATAAATTATCCTAAGTGAGAGATGACTTAAGGTAGAGATGACTCAAAAGAAAAAGAGATGATCGAGGAGAGGAACAGCCAAAGGGAGAGACAACATCAGAAAAGAGATTCTACATCAAAGGGAGAGATAGAATCAGAAGCTGCTACATCTATCCAGTGAAGGAATGAAGAATGAATAAATTACTCTACAAGAAACAAATCTAAGCTAGAAGAGCTTACTGAGAGCCAGATATTTGTATTGGTTATAGAACAATAAGTTTCTTAGATTGATGAACTACAAGTGATATATTTCATATTGTATTAGTAGTAATGTAGTATGTTTCCATCAATGCCAAAGGGAGAGATTGATGAACCATAACTGATTGAATGTTTGAAGATGTTAGGTTGATGATCATTGAGCTACAGAAAGGTAATGCCTGACATTAAATCAATTAATGTATTGTATTTTCATTGATGTCAACTTTATATAATATGATTAGTTATATACATAGTATCAAAGAATTCAAATAACCAAAGAGATAAAGGTTATGTTATCAGTAATAAATAAAAGTTTAGTATACACTAAGTGACAACATACACGGACCCACAATGCACCCCGATAGATAGAGAACCCTGAGAGAAGAGTCACAGTCATACCCAAGAAAGCATTACTGAGAAAAACCTAAGTGATACCTGAGTAGAACTGAAAAGAACAATGTTGTTCGACAAAAAGACAACCCCGACAGACAGAGATGCCCGAGGACAACTAAAGTCAAGACCGAGCTAACAAGGAGTTAAACACCGAAAATAACTGAAGTTCAGAAATGACAAAAGACTTAGTTGGCAGGAGCTAAATATGGAGTTAACTAGTTGATCACATTGTTTTCATCGACAAGTTAAAAGCCAAAAATAAGCTAGAGTTTTAAATTTGTTTTATTCCAGTTGTCAAGGATAAATCTACGGGATAAAACTGAAGTAAGCTTTAAAGCAAGAATGACGAGAATTGCGGATCACACCAAGAACAAGAAAGACAAACACCTAGAAATGGTGAAATCATGTCTATGAGAGAGACAAGCTAATTCATTATGAATTAGGTGGGTGAATAGAAAAGAAGACATTGAAGAGAATACTGGTGAAGAAGACTTCATACAGTCCTGATCATACAAGATGAAAGACAGAGCTAGATTTATGCAGACACCAAGCAACAAAGAAGCACAACATCACCGAGCATAAAGAAGTGGAGAAAAAGGAGAGAAAAGAAACATTGATCAGAAAGGTATTATGAGCTTACAATAGATCTGAACATCTGCAAGATTAAGTTGTTTATATGAATAGATCATTTATTGTTTTAGTTTAACCATTGATTCAAAAAGTCTCTTAACCGAGCAGGATCTAACCATCCATTATATATTGAGATACATCCCAAGGAGTATCAAAAGGTTTATCATGAAGATAGCATAGTGAATTCCAGATATCAAGTGATAAATCCTCTAACAAGTTCACACTTAACAGTGTATTTGTAACCTTTAACAAGGTTGGCTCTTCACCGAGCTCACTTTCGAAGAGAAAAAATTTTGGATTACCAGTCCCAAGTGATTTTTCCCTTAACAGGGTTTTCACGTTAAAATAATCCATGTGTCAAATGTGTTTATGGTTCATTACTTTAATGTTTTGCTTTACACATTACTAAAAAAAGATTGATTGGTAAACACTAAGTTGTTTACTGTATTTCGGTAAAGGCTAGACTTTTATTCGGTAAAGCTTAAGAATAAGATTTAACAGTGAACTCCGAGCAATAGTTATTTGATAAGATTATTTAAGGGCATATATCTTGTAGGACTGAAGATACATAGAGGCTTATAATTATGGTACTAAGTTTTGGGTGTGATTTATTAGAATATTTTTGAGGCCATTGATTCACCCCCC
>MU223645.1:5283886-5294917 GCA_018584345.1 Thuja plicata
GAGGATCTATTCAAGCATATCACCTACCACCCCCCCCCCCAAACCTCATCTCAGTTTGTATTATTTAGGGAATGTGGGAAACACACAAGAGGAGAAACATCAAGCATGGTAGATGGAACGATATCCAGTTTCAAACAAGGACCATATTGTAAAGATGGGTCACTTTGTTCATCACTGTGACTAAGAGATAATTGTTGTGAAAATATAGTTGGTAAATCATGATTAACATTAATAATCTCATACATATTATCATAATCACTAGCGAGTATCATCGTTAGTTGCATAGGTAATATCAAAAGCATCATCATCTAGAGTATCTTCTTCATCCAAATTAATTGCAATAGAATCCAAGATACAAATAGAATTATCATGTTTGTTCAATTTCATCTTTTTCAAATTAACTTCCTCCCTTGGGCTATGCATAGGTAGGTCAAATGTAATCAAATAATTAGTAGGTATTTTAGGGGAGGAAAGGACTTGGGAAGCATGCTCATGGGCTCTAGAATGACATTTACGACGATGATCATGGGCACAATGGTTATGTTTAATCTTGCTAGAGATTTGATTTGGTTTTGGATCAATCAACATCAGATCCTTTTCTTCCTTAGGGAGAATAACTAAAGGAACCTCACTAGGTTGAGAGATAGGATGGATAGAAGGTTTCTAATTTATAGGAGGTGGAACAAAAGCATAAAGAGGAGGTTTAGGTGGTGTAGGAAGAAGTACAAGTCCAACGCAAGGAGATAGAATACCCTTAGGATTGCTAAGCTCATAAATCTTTTGGATTTTGTATTTCTGATAGTATCAAACAATATTGTCTCTGCGACGGTGAGTGGGTTGAGGTATAGAAGGCCAAAAGAAGTCAAGGTCAAATAACTCTTGAGATACTAAATACTATAACTATGATTAATAGTCATAATTTATCCATTATGTATAAATTTCAAACACTTGTGGATAGGAGAGGCTATAGCTTTCATGGAGGTGATCCAAGGAAGACCAAGTCAAACTTGAAACTGATTGGAAGTTGTGATGAAAACAAAGGTCACATCTAAAATCTTGCCACCAACTTCTATGAGAAAAGTGATAGATCCATGGGTATGATAAGTGAAACCATTAAACATTTAAATTGTCACATCATATTTGTCATAGAAATAACATTTCATTTGTCAAGTGTAAATATTTTCTTCAGCTATAACATTCACCATACAAATGGGATCTATAAGGACACCATGGGAAAGAAGGCCATTAACTTTTGCAACAATGCAAAGAGGACCATCAGGATCCTTAATAATTTTACTAGGATCAAAAGTAATGGGAATCTAAAGTTTAGATTTGGGTTTGGGTTTGGGTTTGGGTTTAGGATTAGATTTAGTTTGATCAATAAGATTAACCACATTGTTGGCTTCAATTGATTCATCATCATATACAAAAATATGGGAGGAAGAAGGAAAAGGTTCGGTAGACTCAATGGTATTAGTGGAATGAGAGGGTAAAGGATTAGTATATATTTGCAAGTTTTTATTGGGAGGTATCACAGATTTTTTTTCCTTAATCATTCACACCTTCAACAAATATAGCATTGGAATCAATAGGGTCTTGGATGAAATATTTCAAGAGCAAATATTTTTCAGTATCATGACCAGGTTGATGGTGATATTGATAGAAAGATTTGGTATTGAATAATTTGTATTGAGGTTTTTTAGGATCAACTTGGTTAATGGGAGGAAGCATTAACATATTAGCATTAAGAAACATCGTCATCACATTATGAAAAGACTCATTAAGCTGCGTAAAAGTACAAGAAGGTTTAAAGTAAGATGAAAAAGGAGCCACATCTTTGGATGTTTCTACCACTTCTCATCTAAATTATTAGATGAAGAATTGATCTTTATGAAGCCATTTGGTTTTTTAAAATTTTGAAATGACTATGATACGAAATCACCCTTATCAACCGAATTCATTGGAGTGGTGCTCTCAAATTGACTCACTTGAACCTGATAATTATGAAGAATTGCACATAATTGAGTAAAAGAAGAAAATTCAAAAAACAAAATCTTTTCCCTAATATCTTTTTGTAAATTATAAATAAACATATGTTGCACGTCAATATCAAGCAGAGAACAAGAAATTTGAGCATGCAAATTTTTAAATCTACCAATGAAATCAGTAACCTTTTCTTTAGGACCTTGTTTACAATGCATCAAATTAGTCAAAGATATCTTAGGACCAATATTATTTTGGAATTGTTGAATAAAGGAATTGGAATTTTTTTGAAAGGAATCAATGGAATAAGGAGGCAAAGAGAAATACCATTGAAAGGTCTTATATCGAAAGGTTATAGTAAATAGCTTAGTCATGAACCTTTGATCATGATAAAAGTAACTACACAAATTTTTAAAGGTCTTAACATTGGTTAAGGGATCACCTTTACTATTTTAAGTCTATAAATAAGGAATCTCCATGTATTGAGAAATGACGACATGAATTACATCCAGGGATAAAGGAATAGAAATATCACAAGTAGGAATTTTAAACTTGGATTGATTCATGGAAGCAATTTGTTGTTGCAAAGAAGACACAGTTTGAGAAAGACTATTGTTTGTAAATTAGGTAGAAAGAGTAGAAGGAGATATGTGGGAAACATTTGGAACATTGTGTGAAATGGAAGGAACAATGAAATAGGAAAAAGGCACAATATTGTAAGTGGGCATGAATGAAGGTAAGGAATCACATGGAACACTAGTATTAGGAATGTGAACATGTATAGGATTGGAAGGTTGAAGGGAAGTGGTTATGATAGGTGTATTATAGGTAGAAACACTAGGTATTGAGGTGGGAATGGGATTGCAAGGCTCGACACTAATAGGAGGTTGAGTGTAACCAAGATCTTGATCACAATCTTGAAGTGGCTTAAGATTGTTATGAACAAGTTGAGAAAGAGCATGTATGAAATCCATTCCATGTCCATCATTATGAATTATCTTTTTTAAACCACCAACTATAGAAATGGCCTTGGGATTGGGGTTCTCTTGACCTAACCATTTTTCAAATTTATTAAAGGCATGAGAAAACTTTTGGATTTGACTAGGTGTAACTCTTAGGCTCTCATCCTCATCATGGGAAGAGTTGTTCTCAAGAGGTGGAGGAAGATCATTATTATGCATGTTGGTCTCCTTAAGCTTCCTAGGAAGGAAAGAGGACTCAGGATCAAAGGAACCCATAAGTCAATGACTTCTCCTAACAAGAATGCTATAGGTAGGACTCAATGTAAAACACTCATGAAAAAAATGAAAAGTAGATAGATCTAAAGAAATATCAATGCATAAAGGAAATCTAATACTTAATCTAAAAAGTGAAGCTATATGAATTATAAAGTAAATCTAAGCCACACATTAAGCATCAAAGTAAAATAGCTATAAAATAAATTTAGATACATAAATTGAAAAATAGATCTAGATATCTAGATGCATAGAGAGGAGATCTAACTACCAAAATCAAAAGAATGTAACAAGTGTTGGATTCACCAAAATGTACATTAGGTGAGCCTATATATCTAAATGCATAGAATGAAAAAATAGATCTAGATATCTAAATGCATAGAAAGGAGAATGAACTACCAAAATCAAAAGAATGAAACAAGCATTGGGTTCACCAAAATATGCAATATGAAAAGGGAATCATCAACATAGAGGATATATCACACCTCCCTTTTCAAATGTGAAAATATCACACATTAGGAAGATGAACACCCCAATAGGCTAAAATAGGGATTCAAGCTCTAATTCATATATTGTAGTTCTTCTTTAAAGTATGATATTGATTTGAAAAGTAGGATGCTATTGGAAAGATTATGTGATTGAAAATGACAATGCAATAAAGACAAGTGTACCTTGAATAAATAAAGGAGATGTTATTTTGTTGTTGTTTTTCCAACTATTGGAGTCTCAAAAATAGTTATACCTCCAGATATGGGTCTTGAAACCTGTTTGTTGTCTATCCTGACAATTTGAGCTTGTTTCTAAGGGTAAAAATTGGTTGGAATATTTTGTACCAAGTGTTTTTGCATGATATTCAATAGAGACCTATGTTAAGATCTATGGAGCTCAGATCTGCAATTACAGCTTCCTGGCTTGTACCTACACACAGAAAAATAGGGAAAAGGTTGGAAAAGGGATTTTCCTTGGTCAGACCCGTATTTAGGAATCAACCTTGAAATATGAAATGAAAAGCATGTAATATAAATCATAAAGTAAACACAAAGGTTCAGTACTATATTAATGTGGTTACCCTCATGGACGAATGTTTTTATCACTCAAATCCATGAAGTATATTGCTTGATGTTTGTTTCTTGAATGTATATGTGGACCTTGTAAGAGAGATGTAGGATCAAGTATGCCTTCACATGTGCATGAATCTATGAATACAAATCCTAGATCTTGATTTTCTTGAAATTCTTGATCACACGTGCAAGGAGAGAGAGAGAGAGAGAGAGAGAGAGAGAGAGAGATTTTTATTTTTTGAGAGATCCACTAAGACACCACCATGGGATAGAAAAGATAACTCCAAATTGAAGAAGATTGCCTTGATGTGATGGAAGAAGAAGACGAATGCCTTGGCATGAGATCTTGATATCACCTAGCTTGTTTGAATGCTCTTGAAAATCTTAAAATGAATGCTTGCACTTGATATATTGAGAGTACTTGTGTGCTACAAAATGAGGAGAGATACAAAGTTTATATACTTTTCCCCTCATTTTGAGATCTAAAACTAAGACAAGACAACCACTAGAGAAGAAATAAATTCAAAACCCCAATATCGGGCTCCGGGCCTATTCTAGGATAAAATACATGTGCATGTGAAAATGTTTTGTGTGATACCTATTACACACACTTCAATAAGTCCTTTCAAGGCTAATCTATGAAAACATGAAATCAAAAGAGAACAACAAATTGGCCGAAATTGACTTATTGCCTTCTAGTAGGAAGTAGTTTGAGTTTTCTCTCAAGTCATTGCAAACCCAATGACTAGACCTGTTCTAAACAAAGGATTTGAATGTGATTAATCTAGAATGCAAGTACAATTAATCCAAGATTAGCTATGATAGATTATCAAACACAAACAAAAGTGTGATCTAGATTAGGAAAAGAAGTGCTTTGAAAGTAAACTAAACAATCTAACAATTGTTAAATGATAAATGCTCAAATGAAAAGATAAACACAATTCTACATAATAACAATACTCAAAAGTATGGATCCTTTGTGAAGGAAAAGAGGCTCTCTTTTATAGAAATCTCTCTCGAATAGACAGTCAAGATTGAAAGCAAAAGAGTGGACCAAATTAAATTTGAGGAAGCACAATCCATGTGCATGGAAGAAGATTGATCGAGAGAGTTAGTTAACTGAACTAACTGATCAATCATTTAGGAAACTTCCATAATCAATTCTCAGTTAACTAGAATGTTTCCAAAATGAGAAGTAGAAAAGAATCAGTTAACTGAACAAGACTAATTTATTTCTATTTTGATGTTCACTTGACTAAAATGATGACTTATTTATGCATTTTTTAATATTAAATTGATTATAAATGCACAATTAACTCAACTTAATTAATTTGATTCCTTTTTGGATTTAATCGATGATTTAGCCATTTATTTAATCAACATTAATTAAATAAATAACATAATGTTTATTTGTTGTCTTTTGTAGGGTTGTTTTTGGTTCATTTCCTTCTTTTTGTTAGTGTTTTGTAATGCTCTATCTTTAGCTTTCTTGTTTGTAAAGGGTTTCGGGTCCCTTCAAAACTTGCCAATGTTTTATGATTTTAGGAATTAATTAATTAATCAAGTATAATGATAGATTGGGACCTATTCTGGTTTAGTTCAGATCAGACTGAATGTGATAGATTGCCTTGGGTTAGGACTTAGGATGATCAAGATTAGGGTTTTCTTAATGAGAGATTGAGATTGGGG
The DNA here is from genome assembly GCA_018584345.1 of Thuja plicata. Classification (NCBI taxonomy): domain Eukaryota; kingdom Viridiplantae; phylum Streptophyta; class Pinopsida; order Cupressales; family Cupressaceae; genus Thuja; species Thuja plicata. The sequence goes on from MU223645.1 coordinate 5,289,855, forward strand.
GTCTAGGGTTTAGTTGAGCATTTTTAGGTCATTACAATACCTAGGTGCAGAATGTCTAGAACATTGTGCACCTAGGTGTAGAACATTTGAAACGTTGTGCACCCTGGAATTTTATCCCAATTTTTTTCAGAGACATTGGGATGATGAACAGAGACCCCAATTTGAATTACATGTTGTCGGGATCAAGAAAAATGAGCAAAAAGACCTCGAAATCACCAAAGAGGGACTAAAGGTCCTAATTAGAGCCACCTATAATGGGAGCTAACTTTTAAGGATGGTACACTAATATGATTAATCATGATAGTTTGCATTTCAACTAGCTTGTTGAATGAAGTACATATTAAAACTATAAAAGATGTAGACCAACTTGTCCAATACAACATAACTGTAAAAGATGTTGCGGAGTTGATGATGTTGTTGTTGTGTTGTAGAGTTTTTTGTTGATATTGCAGTGCTGATGTTGCAGAGAGGTTTTTGAGTCAGTATGGTTGTCATTGATGGAAACATACTACTTTGGTGGTTGGTATTATGCTCAGTTTTCTTGTTATGTTTATGTGATTTTGAGGTTTTGTTGGTCTAGAGGATGGTTCTCTGAAAGGATGGTGCTCCAGAAAATGTGTTCTGGTGGTATATTATGTGATGTTCATGTTTAGAAGTGGTCCAAAATTATCTATTGTTCTGTATATGGTTTGTGGCAGTATGGTTTCATTATTTTCTATTTTGGGTCATGTTGATTTGGTTCAGAGGCATAATTTCTAACCTGTTATTTATTGTTGGGCTCCAGTTATTATGAAATTTGGATAACATGTTATTTGGTTCAGGAAGTGTATGTGGTGTGGTCCATTTTTCATTCCTCCCCACCACGAGAATGTTTAGTCTAGACCTATCTCAAATTATGTTCTTGAAGGCCAACTTGGTGATTTCATATTTGTAAGATTAGCATAAGTATGAGGATGTTTGAGATAGATTATTGAGGAAGTGGTTGGAAAGAAGATTCGTCAGATACAATATGAAGATTTGAAAAAAGTGTGAAGTTGGGTTGTGAGAAAAGTGTGTGGGTTGTTGTTGTCTAGACACCAGAGGCAATGAGCCAAAGGTTTCTTTCGACAATTGTACTTCAGTGGTGGATTTCTTTTTTCTCTCTTCTTTCTCAAGGTAGTGAACCCTTCTACAAAGTGAGCCCAACTGCAGTGAGGATTCTAGCAGAAAGCCACCCTTTTTAAAAATCAACTTAACCAGTTTTTTCATGAGAATTAGCTTCTCTGTGGTTTTTCCCATATCGGGTTTTCCATGTAAAAATCTGGTGTTCATGGTGAATGATTCTTGTGTGTGCTCTTTCATGTTAACATCTGATTTAGTTAAGTGAACAAAGTATTAATTAGCTGATTTTGGATCTGTGAAAATGGATATAAATTTAATTGACAACTGATTCACCCCCTCTCAGTTGCCCGATATATTCTACAGTATAATCAACAAATATTTCTTTCACTAGAAATATAAGCTACAAGCATGTTAAGAGTCCTTTCAAGGACTAAAATATCTAGGAAAATGTTTGAACAATCTTACAAGTCCATTAAAACTGTTGAAAATATAAAGTTTGATAATCATTTGACTATTCCTTTCTTTTGTGTCTTCATCTCCTTGTCTTTTCATATTTGAAAAGTTAAACATTTGTATAAAATCGTGTGTGCAGAATTTATGTGGTAGCAGTGAATAGAAGATATTGCCCTACTTTTCCATGGTTGTAGTCTTTAATGGTTGTGTTATACATATATCTTTCTTATTATCTTTACATTTGTTTATTTATTTATTGTTATGCAATCTTCTCTTGAAAATCAACAATTGGTGTCAGAGCTCAAGAGAAGTTGGGAATTGTGGGGAAATTGATGAAAATGGAAGAAGCAAATAAATGGAGAATTGAAACATTCCAAGGGAAAAACTTTGGAATGTGGAAACTATAACTAGAAGCTTTTTTGGTTCAAAAAGACCTTGCAATAATACTAGAAGGAAAGGAAAAGAAGTTGATTGTGATGTCCAATGAGGATTGGGAGAAATTGGACAAGAAGTGGTGACAACAATAATTCTTTCCCTCTCAAAAAATGTGTTGTTTAATGTTGATATTTTGTAATGGTCATAAACTTGTTATGGTTGAAAGATGTTTTATAGATCATCTTCAAAAGTATTGGAGAGAATTTATTACTTAGTATATTTATGAATGTGATAGCGAAATGTCTTTAGGATCTTTTATCTGACATGTATGAAATGGATTATGCATTAAATAAGGTTTTTTAATGAATAAGTTAAACAATTTTGTAATGCATCTCCCGTTTTCTTCCTACTTGACATCTTTATGGATGTAATTTCAGCATTATGTTGTGATAGTGTCTATGTGGAGTTGGATGCGATCTCTTTTTGATGCCTTGTTTTGGCTTTGGATGATTTATTGTTGCCATATGCTTTGATGGTTATATGATTGTACTTTATGGTCATGTTGGACCCATGAGGCATTGGTGCCTTTTGGGTGATTCCTATTATGCTAATGCATAGACGAGATGCTTATTTTCTTATGTCTAGTTGTGAGAACCATTGAACTGTGACTTGTGGAAAACTTGATTTAGGATGCTAGACCTTCTTAGGATATTTTGTGAGTTATGTGGACTCATCGTGTTCTTGGTCATTCGGATCCAGGCTTGATTTATTTATGATGTTCTATGACTATTCTCATGTTATGATTTTATATTGTCTTGTGAGTTGCACACGATTACTATACATTCTTATGTTCATTTATGATATCACTATTGTTTCTATGATGGTATTGGGTTTATTTTATATCTAAGGATATTCTAATTATCAAGATGTTATTACTGATTCTCTGTGATATTGTGCCTTTTATGTTGATGATATCTTATTTGGAGTTTTCACTGATATATGATTTAAATGTTGTAAAATAATTATTTAACATTTTAATTCAAATGAGATATTTATTTATGTTGTCAATTAAGAATTAAATATGAAATGACAAGTGTTGTAACATTATAATACATACAAATGATTATGCCACTAGAGTGTCCCTTTTCATTATGCACACTTTGATTATTATATGCATGCACTTCAGTAGATGCACTTGATGCGTGCATGTTTTAGTGAACAAGACCAAACATTTTCTTCGCCTGAGCTACATGTTTGAGCATGTCTTATCCCCAACAGTGACACAAGAGATAGTTACATTAGTCATTCATGATTTTAGCCAATATTGTCCTTGAATGGATGGTGTAAATGTACTAATATATTATACCTATGGTACCGTGTGGGTAAAATCTAGACTTCATTTGCATTACTGTAATTATACCAGTGATTGTGTGTGCATTATAGTTGACCATAGTTGTCGCAACAAACTAGGAATTTAATGTTGATTTTAATCTTTTTTGGATATTTTGTTGTTTCCAACGATTTCGTCGTAGAGCATTCCAAGTTTATGTAATTGGACTAAATCGGTCCTTGAATTATTTTAATTGATTTAAGTATATTTTTATTAGCCTTTTCTATTTTGGCCAAAAAGTGACTTATAATGAAGAATTAGACTTCATTTTCTCACTTTTGCAATTTTGGATAGAAAATTGTAAAAAAACCTTTTGTTGAGCAATTTGAATTTTGCTTGTTGGGAATGACTCATGCTTGGGATTTTTGTGGGTAGAATCTTGTTGGATTCGGGTTGTGATTGCTTCACTTTGTATGGAAGCTTATTCGATTTCGTAGAGTGTGCAATTTATTCCCTCTATTTCAATCTTTTCACTGTTTGGTGAGGTAGGGCTTCCTAGATCTTTGGTTTTACTTTGTTTCTTGATTCAAAGTTGATTGCATTTAGTTTGTGGGTTGATAATTAGCATTCCCCCACATTTTCACATTGTTTCATTGCCTGGTTGGGATTGTATGATTTTATTTCAAAATTGAATGGGAAAAGTAATTTCATGTTGCTCACATTTTTATAAATGATTGGAATGCATATTTTATTATATTTTTGCCTTGTTGGGCATTTTTAGAGCCAAAGGGTATCTTTAGATTTTTTAGTTTTGAAGTTTGAATTTTTGAACTTTTTTATGGCCTCTAATGACAATTTTTGCCTTGGGCCTAGCTTTGGCCCTGAATGTGATTTTTTGAAAGTTGAAATTTCTTCATTCTGATGATAAATTATTTTGTGGAGTATTGATATTAGCGTATGGAATTTTCATCCCAAGAGGATTTGTGACCATCTCCTCAATTTTTGAGTCACATGAGTGTGTTTTCATGCTTATGCCCTTATTTGTGATTTTATGCCCTTGGGGTTATATTTTATGGCCTTGCATTGTGAAGCACACCTTGGGATCATTTATGGATCATCACTCTTGGACATGGTGTCAATCGAGTGTGCGTGATGCACATCATCTTATTGCTTTTGTGTGTTTTATGGCATTTGGGTCATACTACGGTATTAATCTTCCTTCTGCAAAATTCTGCTTGAAAGCTTTATGCTTTGGATTTGATTGCAAGACTTATTCTTGGATCATTCAAGGATATTGGTATCCTGCGCATATTTTTATGTAAAACAGTCTTGGGATTCATGCTCTTGGCAGTGAGGCCAATAGAACCTATTGGTGAACTATCTTGTTGCCTTGGTTATTGGTTTTTCTTGCATTGTGATTTGCATGTGTTTTGGGTGTGTGCGCTTAAAATGTGTCACACTTCTATGGGTCATTCCATCCAAGGTTTCTCAAGAATGAGGCCTCAAATATCGACTCATAGCTCCCTAGTCATGGAGTGCAAAGGTTTGTGATGGAGGCCCTCAGATTGACCTAGTTGTGCCGAGATTCAAAGAGAAAAACCAAGGATGCTAGTCTCCATGATCATACAATATGCAATGAAATGAAAACTATTTTATATGATTGCAATGTATGAAAGGAAATTAATCTAAATGATAACAATGCATGATTATTCTATGAAAATAAATACAAATGCAAGATTAATCTATGAAAGGAAACATGGATCTAATCTACATGAATAGCCATGGATGCAAGAAGAAGACAAGA
>MU223645.1:5299672-5314957 GCA_018584345.1 Thuja plicata
CCCAGCCAATACTGAGCATCAAGAACAGCGTTATTGAAGGAGTAGAGAGAGACAATAGAAGCTTCAAGCTTCGGAGGGTTTGCATTCATTTGTCTTCCTTTTCGTTGTTTGTACATTTTATTGCTTGTGTTTCGATCATTTCGTTTAGTAGTTATTGCTTAATAGATTTGCATGCACTTGTGAAACTTGGCTACTAACCCCTGCCCTTGGAAAGCTGTGGGAAACCGGAGAGAGAGGCGTACGCCTACTTATCAATTGATGAGCTTAAGGGGCTTTATAATGAATGGTTCATAAAGCACAACACTTGTTGAAGGTTTTGCAAATGAGGTTGCAAGCAAAGTGGGGTTAACCATGGAGGAAAATCTGTAGTTAAGCGCTTGAGTTGTAGTAGTACTGGGATGGGTGACCTCCTGGGAAGTCCCGGTGCTTCACCTCTGTGAGCATCACCTAGATGCAATGAGTGCAGTGTTCCATCCACTCTCATGAGAGATGGGTTTTTGTGAACCACTACTCATGAAACATGGGTCAATGAGTTTGACTCAAAAACTACATAGTTGAATCCTGATAGCAATATCACAACATTATTGTTGTCTGGTGATGTCCATTTTTTTACGCATGCATACAAAGTCAACTGGAGTTTAATATGACATTTAATATGACATTTGATATGTTCAGATTTGCATTTTTATGTAGTTCTAGACTTTTGTCTACTACTTCCACTAGATGTCATGAAGTTGTTCATATTTATATTAGTTTTCTTAGATATTGATTTATTTTGAAATTGGCAAATATGATACTATTTGAATTTAGTTAAATTAAACATTTTAAAAATATATATAATATATTATAACATAATTTATAATAATAAAACATTTTATAAACTTAAAATCAAATGATTTTTTAAAATTATTTGTAGATATGTTTAAAATCTTTTTATTTTTTAATCTTTATTAAAAATATAATTACAATTAAAATATAAAAATATAAAATTTTATAAAGTTATATATAAAAATATTGTGTTTCTCTTACGTTGTGGTTGCGGTTTGGTTTCTCGTTTCTCGTTTCTGGCAATATAGAATCAGAGTCCATCTTCTGAGTTGGATTTTGAAATTCTGGAGGAGAAGTGGGTGGGAAAAAGAATTCCATATTGTCATTTGCGGATGTTTTGAAAATGAAACTTTTGTTCACATTCCATTGAACAAATGAGCGAAATTAGAAGAGAAATTCGAAAGGATTTATCTTTGTCGGATACTGAGAGGAGAAATATGGCTAGACTGTGGTTTCCCGGTTTGAAACAGGATACACAATGGGGAGACGTAGTTTTCAATGAAAAAATTATGCCTAATTTGTTTGAGCAAGGGAAATATGGTTTGGTAAATGTGTGGCGATGCTACAGAGATATATTTGACAGCTTATCAACACATTGAGATTCGAATCTCTGGGATACACGGGGTTGTAGAATCTGATGATCTTCACCTTAACATATCCAGTGAGACTCTGCCGCAGAGCAAAATATTGAAGGTCATCAGGCAGAATTTGGGTAAGAAATGCATGCAAATGTTTGAAATTGCAGTGGACAAGACGGACTACTCCAAGTTCTATGAGGCCTTTTCTGAAAACATCCAAGTTGGGTGTGCATGAAGATAGTCAAACTCATGCCACATTGGCATATCTCTTGAGATATCGTTCCACAAAAAGTGGCGATGAAATGACTAGCCTGAAGGATTATGTCACCTGCATAAAGGAGGGACAGGAAGACATATTCTATATTACAGGTGAGAGTAAGAAGGATGTAGAGAATTTCTTTTCTTTGAAAAAGCCGAAGAAGGGCAATTAAGTTCTGTACATGATGGACGCTATTGATGGCTATGGCATCGGTCATTTGAAGAAGTATGATAGGAAGAAGTTGGCCAGTACTACTAAAGAGGGGCTAAAGCTGGAGGAGTCTAAGGAGGAGAAGAAGAAAAGGGCGGATTTGAAAGTAAATTTGAGCCACTGTGTAAAACTGTGAAAGAGATTTTGGATGATGGGTTGAGAAGATCATAGTTTCTAACAGGGTGGTGGGCTCTACTTGTTGTGGATGGACTGTAAACATAGAGAAAAGTATGAAGGCCCAGGCTCTGAGGGATGGAATTGCTTTGTATTTTGTAGTAGAAAATGTTGAATTGTTTGGCTTTATTGATTCCGACTTGACGTGCAGAAAACTCATCCGTAGTTGAATTTGGAGAAGTTAAAATCTTGCAAAGCCTTTCTAGATTTGATTACCATGTAACATTAAGAATGGAAATGTTGGGTATATCTCTGTCCATGGCTGTATAGGTCGAAATTCAAGTGGGAGATTGTTGAGAATGAGAAGTTCAACAGCCATCTCAGCATTCTTTTCTTCCGTCTCTTCATATTTGAAGATTTAAACATTTGCATAAATGGTGTGTGCAGACTAGTATATGGTAACAGTGAATGGAAGATATTGCCCTGCTTTCCCATAGATGTAGTCTTTAATGGTGAACCACGTAATTCACTGTGTTTTGTGTATTTTTCTTGTTTCTTTGTTTTTGTTTTTGTTATGCTGCTTGGTGTTGTTTAATCTGCCCTATAAATTCAACTAACGTCCATAAGAACATTTGAAACAAAAGGGAAAATGGAAACACGCCAAGCATAGACAATGATTGAAACATCAAATTACCCTGAAGAAACCCTTAATGGGAGAAAACTCCAGCAAGACTAAAGCTTTAAGTTCCTTAATTACTGATCAACCAATAAGAAAAAAGAAATATTTTTCAAGAAATTCAAAATAAAAAACAAGGCACTTCAAACATTGGAAATCATGTTTAATATTTTGCAAAGGCACAATTTTTAAGGCAAACTAATAGCATTAAATCACTTGAAAACATAAGTCTCAGCCTATAAATAGGCTGGACTAACAATTACATGTAGTTGAATATCATCAGAGACTACAGTGAAGCTCAAGGCGCACAACATCTAAGCTCAACATCCACACTCTGATTTGCAGTCTTATTCTCTTGCTTGTTGTTCTGAGTTCTGAACCATATAGAAAAATCCCAAAAAATGCCAGACCCTAGAGACTGTTCTTTTCATGTTTCATATGTTTACAACTTTGACTGGGTCAGCTTGACACGGCCATTCATGGGGAGGAAGAGGTACCATCGACACCCACTACCTTGTCCCACAAGACAAAGATTTGAAACTGTCACTTCCCACGCACCAGCAGTTTTGTAATTGCCAGGCAAATACGAAACCGCTAGGATGGTTATGCTGGGACAGTTATAAAATCGCCTGGGTGATTATGCAATTATCTCTTGTATGAACTGCTGGTTGCAGAAATTGTCAGGGCAATTGTGCAGCTGCCCCACTACCTCAACTGGTTGTTTCATCACCAACTATAAATACTTGTATTCATCATCTTTTCCACTGTTGTAGAACTTCCCTTGTTAGAAATATATGATTGTTGTCTATTGTCATTGATGTCAAACATACATAGTGTTTCTAGTGTTCCGGAGGAGTTTGAGTTTGTGTTCCCTCAAACTTTGTTTGTGGTCCGGAAGTTTGCTATTCTTGGTGATATGGGTATGTATGTTGAACCTTCACTATAGTGGAAGAGAAGTACGTTTTCACTGTTGATCTACATTGCAGTGGAAGACAGGTATGTATCATGTATGCTTTCAGAACAGTGGAAGACAGGTATGTATCCTGTATGGTCTCAGAGCAGTGGAAGACATGTATTTATCCTGTGATCATGAGAAGATGGTGTTTTGCAGTGCTCTTGTGTTATACATTTATATCCGGAAGTCTGTTTGGTTCGGATGTCTATTGTTCAGTTACAGTAGTACTGTGTTACAAAGAGCAATTAGCAGTTTTTCAGTTGTAGTCATCTGTTTTTCCGGAGTGTTTTCTGTTCCGGAAATCAGGGTTGAAGTTGTGTTGCTTTTCATATAGGTAGATTCAGTTTTTGGTCTTAGTTGTGACGTTCTCTAGTGATTAGAAATGTGTTTCCCGGCGTTCTACAGACTGTGTTATCCAGTGTGGAAGTTCCTTCCAGTTGTTATTCTGATCCGGAAATATGCTGTGGCAACTTCTGACGTGACGTGTTGACATGGCTTCTAACATGGCGTGTTGACATGGCTTCTGGTGTGGCGTGTAGATCTCACCATAGCATGTGAAGGTCTGGTTACAGCTGGCAAGTTGGCAGTTTGCTTCTACACGTTTGAATTATCTTTGGTAGTTGTTCCGCTTATTGTGGATCTGGCATTGGGGTATGTGTAGCGTGTTGAAATGATCTTTCCTTGGGGTGTTAGCAGTTAAACCAAGAAAGACTACTATTTACTTGGAAGGAGATGGATTCACAGAAATAACAGAAGAATTTATAAATTCCAAACACAAATAACTCACACATCGATGAGTAATAGTCAATGGAAGATTATGGGTGACTGAACTGTGCTCGGTTTGCGTCCAGACAGCTGCTGCTACAGGGATTTCGTCGTGGAACAGGTGTTCAATTTTGTAGAGCAAAGAAATAACAATCGTTGATCAAGAATGCCCCTCTCTTCACGTGATTTCCTTAAAACAACCTCATCGAACCAAGAAAGCAGTTTTTTGGTTTCTTTCCAACTTTGAAAGCCAACCGTTAGCAATTTATAATCTCACTCCTACACGCCTTTTCAAAAAGCAGCTTAGCTGGCTGAGATAAACTTGAGTTGATAAGAGGAAAGATTAAATCAAATGCCACTTAAAAATGGCCCCGTAATCATGACTGAAAAATAGGAACTTAAGTGAATTAAATAATTTCACTTCAGCACTTAAGCTTTTTTGCAAATTATTTAAAATATCACCATGCCCCTTTGTTAATAAATACTTAGCCTATGAGGGACGAGAATTAGGCTAGTATCTTTATTTAATTATCTACAGCTAAACCAAAGGGGAAATTACAGTCCTCCCTTCCCAGAAATCGCTTGCCCACAAGCAATGCATCACTGTACGACCACAATCCCAAACAAACCGTATACAGAGCACTGATTGCTCCCGCTGCTCCACTCTGAGATAAATGCTCAAGCACCACAAACCATGAAGCAACATATTGGAATCCATGTGGAATAATGTACCAAATAAATCAGTACCCGGATCCCATATGAAAATGAAGAATTTTCTGTAGGAGATGAAGTAGGAGAATGTCAAATGATCACCATGAAGTAACCATACAAGCATGTAGAATATCAAAACAATGTGAAAGCAAACCCCCAGATGTCAATGAATCAACATAAATGGCTACCCAACTTCGCTGTTATAACTCTGATCAGCAATATATATGATATCAAACATGTCAACAAACCAATGGCAATCAAGGAAAATCACTCCACACTCCATCTCTATCCCAAAGGTATGCCTCCAAACACTCCCATACTGCTGGGAAACTGATGTAGATAATGAAAAGTCCGAATATGCCATATGATTCCAACTTGGACAGCCAATAGTCAAAAAAAAAGTAAGTGATATGAAGTCGTTGATCAACAAGGATATCACTGCCATATCAAAAAAATCATGAGACAACCCCATAAAGAAAATATGTGGGCCATCAATGCTCATTAAAGAGAACTCTTTAGTAGTTGGCCCACTAAGGGAGTTATCAATCAAAGCAGTATCACCATCATGAGAACGATCAAATACCTCAAATGGAAATTCTGAATTAAGCAACTCATGTCTCACATCATCAAATGAATGGTGAACATCACAAACATGTTAAAGATTGATCTTGGCTTGTTGAGCCAATAACTTGCCTTGCCTTGCCCTTTCTAGCCAATCATCATTCATCATTTGGGACTTAGTCATATCAGCTGCTCCAAAATGTCTAAACCCAGTCCTTGGTGGCAAATCTTCAGTTGAGACGAGCACCTTTTTCTTGTAAATTTCATGCTCAACCTGTATATCTTTAATGCCAATGCTAGAGGTCATTTCTTTATATCTTGAATACCACTGAAGAAATGCACCACACATGTTGATATTAGGATCCCAAATCTTTGCACTGTCATATCCATCCATCATGTCAATACTCATTATGTTGTTGTGAGCCTGTACATCATCTAACCAGCTGAGAACTTCACTCCAAATGAAGCCACAATTACTACCAACAACAAATGCTGTTAGGAATTCATGAATGAGCCAATCTTCAGCAACGAAAGTGTGTTGAATACCTTTCCAAGACCTCCAAACAGCTGCTGTAACTTTATCTTTATTTCCACAAATTACTGCGCCTTCATTAAAGGTTGCTAAGTAAATGTTTTGTTTAGCCATGCAACCAACGAAGTCCCTTACCTTTTGATCCTCATAGCCCAATGTAATATCTACAAAGACTGAATCTCCAATCAATAAGTACATCGCTGCCATATCATATGAAAGAGGTGACAAGTCCACTAATGAATGGGAGATGTTTCTATTTCTCAATAAAGACAGGCTTTTTGTGGCTGGTGCACTATGTACGCAACCAAATATCTCATCAACTCTAGGTAGGGAAGGATCAACTTCACACTTGATCATCCCAACTTGAATGTTCCCAACCCGAGGTTCAAAGTTTGACTCATGAGATGAAAGAGAATCGCTGATCAAGCTCAGAAAATTAGGATTATACTCATACCTCTTCAAGATGTCTTCCCTGTCTTATTCTTCCCTTGGAAGAATTAAAGATCTAAGATCTGATTCCCTTTGTTCACTTGTGTGATCTAGCTGATTGCATCGCTCTTTGACCCTTAGAAGATGTTGTCTTGCTCGGCTAGCAAGCTTTTTTGCTTGGGTAGCTCTTTGTAACCAGTCTTCATTCAACCTTTGGCAATATCAGCTATTCCGAAGTACAAAAAATCAGACTTATGGTGGGATGTATCATCCACATCATCATGTCCCATGCTTGTACATTGTGTACCATCAATGGCAGGTTGCATATCATTAATTTTATCTTGGCCAAAGGCTGCAATATCTTGAGAAAGGTAGGCTGCATCACTACTGTTATCAAATTTTGAATCACTGTCATACTTTGGTGTCAAATCTACAACAAGCTCTAATCTCTGATGCTGAAAGTCATATGTTGCCTTACCAGTCCAAACCTGCATTTCCAATGTGCTATTTGCCTCCAACCACAACCATGCTGAAATCATCATGACGAACCAAACATTATCATATTGTAAAACCCTATGGTTAGGCAATCTTCTAGTCCCTACAATCAGCTCTCTAAAGCAAAATGCTTCATGTGACTGCAACAAGCAATCCTCCATTGCAAGCATGTGAATGAGACAAGTGAAATCTACCTCACTACATGACCATACATTATCACAAGGTGATTTCTTGCCAATCAATTGTAGAGCTATTTCGTGCGAGGGAATATAGGTGGAATCGACATCCCCATGTAGTTGATCAATCAAAGTAGAGTTTACAAACTCCGTGGAAGCATCTTCCTCCACCTTGTGGCTGCCATGAAGACCCATGCGTTCCTCACTTGAGGTTGTAACTTTTCTTGAACTTGCCCTTCTTTTGACTTTGATTGAGATTCTAATTCAAAATTCATTTCTTTTCTTTTTCTTAGGTAATATCTATCAAAAGATTCAGTAGTCTTGACCTCCTCAGGGTCAATTAAATATTCATCAGAAATTATGAGAACCTCCTCATTCACAAGAATAGCCAACCTTGACAAATTTTGATATTCCTGAAATGTTAGAAGATTTTTCCTCTTTTAATATTTGTTATACCACTTAGCAATTTTAGTGACAACAATTTCATTTTCCAGTTCTTCCATTTATGTTTCCACTGGGTTGCTTCCAATCCCTTCCACTTGCTGTCCAGAACAACTTCTTGTATTGTACCTGTGTGGTTCAAATCCTCTGGAGTGCATAGAACCACTTTCTACTGACATTGATTGGATTAGGAGCAAAAAGCAACCATAATTTCTGACATGCAACGAGAAAAGCTGACAAGCAACTGAAAAAGATGACATGCAACTGAAACCCTCATAGGCTAGCAGGGTCACTGTGCTCTGATACCACTGAAATGATCTTTCCTTGTGGTGTTAGTAGTTAAACCAAGAAAGATTACTATTTACTTGGAAAGAGATGGATTCACACAAATAACAGAAGAATTTATAAATTCCAAACACACAAATAACTCACACATTGATGAGTAATAGTCAATGGAAGATTATGGATGACTGAACTATGCTGGGTTTGTGTCTAGACAGCTGCTGCTACAGGGATTTTGTCCTGGAACAAGTGTTCAATTTTGCAAAGAAAAGAAATAACAATCGTTGATCAAGAATGCCCCTCTCTTCATGCGATTTCCTTAAATCAACCTCATCAAATGAAGAAAGCAGTTTTTTGCTTTCTTTCCAACTTTGAAAGCCAACCGTTAGCAACTTATAATCTCACTCCTACACGCCTTATCAAAACGGCTTAGCTGGTTGAGATAAACTTGAGTTGATAAGAGGAAAGATTAAATCAAATGCCACTTAAAAATGGCCCCGTAATCATGACTGAAAAATAGGGACTTAAGTGAATTAAATAATTTCACTTCAGCACTTTAGCTTTTTTGCCAATTATTTAAAATATCACCATGCCCCTTTATTAATAAATACTTAGCCTATGAGGGACGAGAATTAGGCTAGTATCTTTATTTAATTATCTACAACTAAACCAAAGGGGACATTACACGTGTTCTTGGTCTGTCTTTCTCCTAGGATGGATCGTGCTTTTAGATTTAGGTCTGGGTGCTATAATTATTGATTGTTGAAATATCAAATTTAGGTCCGGATCTTATACTTAATGATTATATCTTATCCGGATGGGTTCATACTATATGAGATCTATGTATTTAATATTTATCTCTTATCCGTTTGGGTCTTCGGTTCGGATGCTTTTGGCATTGGTCTTATTTGCATTTTGCTATTGCCTTGACCGACATGGAACGCATTTGTAATATCTTTTGGTTTGACCGACCTTGTTGTAATCTTCAATGATCTATCTTGTATATAAGGATTGTTGGTGCTTTGGCAAGATGTAAGTGTAAGGTTTGAAGCATGTGAAGTGTGCGAACCAGTTCAACAATCAGCAGAGCAAAGTTCAATGATAGTGGCAGAGAAGAAAAGGCAGTAATGGTTTGCTACTAGTGTGGACAATATTATGTAGATCAGCTGCATTATCAGGAGAATATATTTTTATCTACTTTGAAGAGTTGTACTTTAAGAAGGTGAGTCTTGGGTACTTGAGTTTGTTATTGTATCTTGCTATTTTGGCAGTGAGCCTCTATATGCAAGTCTGGAGCAGTGAGCTCTTGTTTGTACTGTAAGGTAGTGAGCCTTCTTTATCTACATTCATTGTTGTATTGGCAGTGAGCCTCTAATTGGTATTTCGGAGCAGTGAGCTCTTCATCTTTTGTAATCGGATTATATACTTCAATGAATTATCTTTGCGAGCAAGTGCTCACCGTGGTTTTTTCCTAGTTTGGGGTTTTCACATATAAATCTTGGTGTTCTTGTATTGTTGGTTCTATTCTTTATTTACATACTATTATTTGTGGGGGTTACTGAAGTTAGTTGTTTAAGTTTTGTTTTATGTTGATTCACCCCCCTCCTCCCCCCACCCCCGCTCAGCATCCAAAGTGTGTTTATCATCCCTGAGATGCTTCGGATCACCCCCAAAATCAGCAGCATCTTTGAGTGTGGATGAGTTAGCTTCAAAATTGTCTTAGCAAGGGATTCTTACTCTTCATCTTTTGACTAATAGTGACCAACCTTTCTCACTCTAAGCTACTATCTCCATCCAATTTAGCTTCAAAACTGTCTTAGCAAGGGATTCTTACTCCTCATCTTTTGACTATTATTGACCAACCTTTCTTACTCAAACTACTATCTCCATCCAAGTTACAAATCATATGTAGCCCTACTATCTCCATCCAAGTTACAAATCATACGTAGCCCCCTTCCATGGAACCATAACCTAAAATGAGCTAAGTTCCTCTTAAGCTTGGATTTCTGCATTGGCTAATAAAAAAGTAGAGCAGCAAACTGCACATACTGATTGTACTTATTCAGAGAAAGTTGATACCCCTCACGTACATCTAATGAGTTACATACTTCAAATCAACCAACAAACGCTTACGAACATCCTACTTTGCAATCTCTATTTAAATTCTAGAACCTGTAGATTATGTTGGCTGCCGAAGAATTGCTGTCTATGGAAGGGGCTGCTTGTGCCTCCCTCAATGTGAAAGCTGAATAAATATTAACAAAATGCTTACGCTTGCACATTCTTACTCAAACTACAATCTCCATCCAATTTAAAAATCATACGTAGCCCCCTTCCATGGAACCATAACCTAAAATGAGCTAAGTTCCTCTTAAGCTTCGATTTCTGCATTGGCTAATAAGAAAGTAGAGCAGCAAACTGCACATACTGATTGTACTCATTCAGAGAAAGTTGATATCCCTCACGTACATCTAATGAGTTACATACTTCAAATCAACCAACAAACGCTTACGAACATCCTACTTTGCAATCTCTATTTAAATTCTAGAACCTGTAGATTATATTGGCTGCCGAAGAATTGCTCTCTATGGAAGGGGCTGCTTGTGCCTCCCTCAATGTGAAAGCTGAATAAATATTAACAAAATGCTTACACTTGCACCTGTTTCTTTTCTCCATGGCCTATATTGTTCAACATTTACTCTTTCTGCAAGTCTTTTGAATTTTCTACTTAGGTCTCCAATTATTGTCATTTGTCTTCTGATATGTAATCTTCTAGAAAGACATTTCTACCTGCACTTTAATATGGTATCATTTTACTGGTAAAAGAAAAAGGCAGGCAAAAACAGTCTGTCTCTACAATCACTATTCAAACTAGCTTTAATGAAATTATCCACGAAATTGACTGATAAAATCATTGAACTAATCTTCATCTATCATTGTCATTTAGCAACTTGAAGATTCCTTGAATAAGTTTATTATGATGCCTTCAATCCTTAAGATAAGTCACTTGTACATGTAATGAAGGCATAGCAAAACATTTGATTATCATACAATATTGCAATATTGTTTGTCCCCGTCAATGTCAAGATACATGTAAGTATGTGCTTGAAATGATATATAGAACTCCAGTGCCTCCAATGACTCTCTTCAATTCTGGCAACCAGTCACAGTGACACTAAATAATTTCGAGGCCACTGAAAACAACTATGAGCCAATGATCAGGTTCCGAGCAGGAAAAACAACTACATGTATGTGAATCAGTCCTGTAAATGTTTTTATCACAAACAAAACTACCCAGCTAAGTTGAGTTTCTTTCTCTTATTCTGCTTCCGTTTTCTGTGTTTATATAAGCTACTCCCAGTTTGATGAAAAGTATCGGCTTGATTCATCTCCGTACATGTATTCATGTAGCATCACACCTCTTATAGAAATATAGAGAAGGTCCAAATTTTACAAAAATGATTATTTGTTTATGGAATCATGATTATGAATTCATATCTTCAAGTCTATACTGATGAATATTTAATCTTTCAAACCTGTACATCAAATATACAACAAGCAAGTCATGTCTGACAAATAATACAAGGTTGAATCTTCACAACACACTCTTGTACTGTTTCCTGTGATAAGCAGCAAGCCAAAACCCATGCCCAACCGAATAGAAACAGTTCTAGCTCCTTAAGCCAAATTGTAGTCTTGAAGGTTTGGATATAAATAATAAATTCGTCAAAACCCCCTGATAAAGGCATGGGAAATAGAGGACTGCTCACATTGCCCTATAATCATTTGCTTTACAGCTCTAAACCTACACCTCATATCAACATAAAGGTGTTGCAGACTTAGATGAGTCTATATTGAGCACAAGGAGGACACTTAGGATATCGATGAGTTGTATGTTTAAATAAGCTTCACCAATAATCCCCACAAGAACACAGTCCATTCTCAAAATGGTGGAAGCGACTTGTGTCCCTTACAATAATTTTTCGCCCAACAACTTTGGAAATTAACTTGATTGCAATATGGCAATCGCCGCACACTCGTAGATTTTTGGTTATTTGGATAGTTGTCCCAGGACACGTGTTCATTAGCCCAAAGGCAATGGCTAACTTCTCACTATGGCCATATAGAATTTGTTCTTTTTCCTCTTCATCCACATCATGCAATGCGAAGTTTGTGTCGGGAACATAACCTTCTTCCTTCAGCAGCATTGCCAAACTATCTAATGTTGCATATATTTCATTTAATCTTGGCAAAGAAGTGTCTCCTACAACAAATGAATAAATCTTGTTTTTGAGCTTAATCCAAGTGCATCCTGGTTTCTTGTTTAGTCCTCTATCTTTCATCAGCTTTCTTACATTTTGTGCATCTTCCCACCTACCAGAGGCAGCATAGATATTCGAGAGGAGAATATAATTTGCAGCAGTCTCAGGCTCAAGATCATATAGATGTTGTGCAGCACATTCTGCTAGTGCAATGTTGCCATACATTCGACAGGCACCAAGTAAGGCTCCCCAAACAGAAGAATTTGGCTCTAGTGGCATCATTTTAATAAATTGGTGTGCCTCATCCAAGTGCCCGGCACGGCCAAGGATGTCAACCATGCAGGCATAGTGCTCAACACAGGGTAAGACGTCATAATCTTTAGTCATCTGTTCAAAGTGTCTCCAACCCTCGTCCACAAGCCCAGAATGACTGCACGCAGACAAGACAGCAATGATGGTGATATGGTCGGGCTTCACGCCTTGTCGTCGCATTTCATCAAAAAGTTTCAGGGCTTCCTCCCCATGTCCATGCATTCGATATCCCCCAATAATTGCATTCCATGAAATCACATCTCTATGAACCATTTTTTCAAACACAAGGCGTGCATATTCAACCCTACCGCATTTGGTGTACATGTCTATAAGGGCATTTCCCACAGGGAGATTTGCTTCCAAATGGCTTTTGACTACATAACCATGAATCTCTTTGCCATAGTGCAGAGCTGCCAAGAGTGCACAGGAAGGCAGAACAGTTGCTATTGTGATAGAAACAGGTCTCACGTCCGCGAGCTGCATATCACGAAAAAGATTTAAGGCTTCGTTACTGTTCCCATGTTGAGCATGCCCTGCAATCACTGTAGTCCAGGTGATTACGTTTGGGTTTATATTTTCCTTTTGGAGTTGTTGAAAAAGATTCATGGCCTCCACATTTTGCCCACTCAGTGCATAACAGCCAATAATTGCGTTCCATGACACAACATCCCTCTCCGACATTTCTACGAACACTTTATTTGCATCCTCTATCTTCCTGCATTTGGCATACAAGTCGATGACGACATTCTCCACAACGAGCCACGAATCAAAGCCGCTTTTTATTGCATATCCATGAATTTGCATACCCTGACGCAGGGCTGTTAAGTCTGCACACGAAGCGACGACGGCGACAAGTGTAACAGCATTGGGTTTTATTTGCATTTGACGAAAGGTGTTGAGAGCATCACCGGGGCAACCATTGCGCGCATAGGCCGATATGATAGCGGTCCAGGTGACGACGTCTGCTTTCAGTCTTGCGTTCTGCATCTCGCGAAACAAAGTTCTTGCCTGGCTCAAATTCCCTATTCGGCCATAACCCGCAATCATGGAGGTCCAGCTTGCCGCATCTCGAATTGGCATTCTGTCAAACAATTGGCGTGCAAACTCCATCCGCAAACATTTAGTGTACATCGCGAGAAGGGCATTGGCGACATTGAAATTTAACTCAAAACCCTGTGCAACGACGCAAGCGTGGATCGCCATGCCCTGTTCCAGGGCTCCAAGCGCCCCGCATGCCTTGAACATGATGGGAAACGTTAAAACATCTTCCTGCATTTGCATTCTGTAACAATTATACACTCGAAGAGCTGCCTCGTAATTGCCTTCCCTCACATATCTTCTCAGGGTAGCATTCCATGACTGTGTGTTAAGAACATAGTCCAAGGGTTTCGGCGCACCCACCATAACTAAGGTGCTGCAGAAGGCATACATCAAATGAAACACACTTGTTTGCTGCATTCCTGTAATCGCCATTTGCGAATTGATCTTCTTGGCTTGTAAGGGCATCATGCATTCATGCAACAGAATGCCCACCACCTTGACCTTTGCATTGGATGTCAAACGCATTTCTTAGCGAATGCTTTGGAGAGGATGCGCTGTAGGCGCTGGCAATCCATTGGAGCGGGGGCTAAGTTGTCTAACAAGATAAGAGAAATGGAGGTACAAGAACATGGAGCTACTTCTACCTCCCTCATGAAAAATGGTAGCAAAAGAAAAATTACATATAAAAGACCACTATGAATGAAACAAAATAACAAATTGATGAATAAGGGTGTGGTCCCATGGAAGGGGGCTTCCTAAAAAATTTCAATGGGTGTTGCTGAGATTTTTTAGGATTATTTTAAATTGGGAGGTCCCATGAATTTTGTATACCTTCTCTGTCTCTTCAGTACTGACAAATGCTTTTTCAAATTTGTTCATGTCATTGTCAGAAGTTGTCATGGATATCTTAACATCATCGATCACAATGGTTTCTTCTAAGTCTTTGGCTGTCTCAGAGGGTGATGTAACTTTAGGCACCGAATCTTGTGGACCTATCATAGGCGCATTTGGAATCTCAGATTCTTTACTCTGTTTAGGAGGGACTGGAGTCACTTTTGTTGTAGGCGCCATTGATGGATACATATGTCTATCCAAAAATACTCACTCAAATGCTTTCTGAGTCTCTTCACCAACCAGTTCATACTCTTTGTTCATGATATGAAGTATTCTTGTTTTGGTTCTGAGATGAGGTTTTACCAAATCCAACAGTATAGCTTTCTCATCATGTGAGCAAACAGGGAGAAGATTGTCTAATGTTTCTTCTCTAATCCTCATATCCTCTTCAATTGCTTGCCTTTTCAATACATCAAGTATGTTCCATACCTTGTCTGGTATGACTGTTTTGAGTTCCAATATTGTCCTTTTAAACTTGATCATGTGAGAGATAATCATAGAGTGAATTTCTGATTTATCTATCTCTTGGTAATTGTCATAGACATTTTTAATAGATTCTAGTCTTCCTTCATTAACAATTTGTAATGTCCCCATTTTGCGGGCATTAGAATTCATAAGAATTAGCCTATCATTTGAACCTCGTAGGCTAACAATTATTGATAGAGGGCCTCGTGTGGCAGTTACTCGGTGACTAGAGACATTACTCTTCAGCTGGATTTAGGTTTTGGCCTTTGCACAGGTTATTTGACTTAGATTGGCACACT
>MU223645.1:5316687-5332719 GCA_018584345.1 Thuja plicata
CTTGGGAATGTCATCAGATTTTTCTATTTTTACTTCTGCAGGAGTTTTCTTGAGTTCTTTTGCAATCTTAGCTTCCCTAGCTTTATCTAGGTCATCTTGTGTAACCCCATGAACTTTTAGGATATTAGATGTAATCCTTGATGCCTTTCTTTTATCGTCTGCACTGTATAAGACAGAATCAACTTGATTTGTCTTTTCTCTGTATGTACCCCATCTTGGCTCATTTGGATCTTTGGGTGCAGACAAAAGAACTTGTGCATATCCTTCCAACAAATGTTCCTCAACTTCGTAACCAAGTGGGTGAATCCATTTGGTTCTTGGTTCAACTACTTCCATGCATGTGCAGTCAGTTTCCACCATGAAACATATGGTGTCTTTGTACTTGTCAACTATCTTCTCCGGTATTCTGAACCTTTTCTGCATCTTGATCCTGAATATTTTGATCTCCATGTCCATAGAATCCTTAACACTGCTCTCTGATGTAGCCTTTAGAGATATTTGAGACATAGTGGGTTTGCTCTTGCCTAGGTAAAGGTTAGAAACTTTACCAACAATGTGAAAGTGTACGTAGATAATCAAAGAGCCAAATCTGAATATCTTGCTCTTGTCATGCTTGATAGCTCTTATGTTGTCAATCAGTTGTGTGCACAATATCTCACAAAGATTATACTGAGTGTTGTCTTTAGCCATCCTTATTGCTGTCAGAATAGTAGCTATGAACACACTATTCAGCCTGCTTGCGTGCTGAAACTTGTAACCAAGTATCATTGTGAGAAGTTTGATGTCTTCTTCCACAATGGGATCAACAGTCATCCCGCGCCTATCACTCCTGGACAAACATGCTTGCTCAACCTGCTTTTTAACATCTTTACCAGTGGGAAGAACTAGTCCAACCTTAGGAAGTTCGGTCATATCATGAATTAGGTCAGCAGTAATGCAGACAGGAACTTCACCAATCCAATATAGATCATCATGTATCCTGCTCAATATAATTTTGACCCATTCTAGTTCATAGGACTCATGCGCGTTTGAATACTCAAAGATAGGGTTATTAGTGAGATGCGTGTATTCGTCCTTGAATGAATAATCTGGTTGCATCATTGATGCCATAAGAGTTGCTAACGGTTTCCTTCTTGCAATAGATGTATGCGCAAATGTCTTCTACATGCACGACTCCTAGCGGAGTCTTGGAAAATGCCCCTTCTACATCATCTAGTATAGACTTGAATGGATGCTTCTTAAACACGAATCTATTCCTTTTAGCAATGTCAAATACTACAGGGGTTGCCATACTTACTTGTTGATTGATTAAATAGGGTTTCACTACAATTATGAAACGACGTGACTACTAGGGTTCCATTTCGACTTCAATTCGTTAAGCAACTAACCAAATCGTTAACCTTAATTCTTTGATTCTCAATGCTTCTGTGCTCTCTGAATTCTATGATCTCAAGATGCAAAAGTAAAGATAATTGATCGTTCATCGACTTATATAGAATTTACTGTATTTAATGCTTTTTACCATACGTGGTTTCCATTGAGAGTTTCAAACTTTTCTCTTATCGAAGTATAGGAGATGCGTGCATGCATACTTCCTCAGTTTGTGATCACAGGCATGAATCCATAGGTGTATACTCAGAGGTGAGTATACCGGCCACGCAGGGGTTCAGAGCTAGAATAGCTCCCCCTATGACCATGAGGGTCATCTAACCAAAAGTAGAAGGTGCGTCCACTATGGATGCATCTACTACCTTGTTCTCATCATTATCTTTCTTTACTTCAACCCATATTTTACCTGAATCTTTTGTAGCTTGTACAAACTTGACTTCTCAAGATTCTTCAAATAATGATTCTTTAGGCTTCTCTTGTTTTTAATTTTTGGATCTATAGAACCTTGAGATGTGTCCAGCTTTGCCACATGAGTGACAAATGATTGGAGGTCTATTGATATTGTTTATCATGTTGCACTGCTTGGCTGTGTGACCATTATAATTACATATCTGACATGTAATGTTCTAATAGTTTCTCTGAGGTTGATTTCTCTGATTGTGTTGATTCAGATTTCTTTGATTCTGATGTGACTGATTTATTTGATTTATTCTGCAATGAATAGCCTTGTGACCAAATTTATTATAGGAATAAAAATAGCCATTGAAAAGTCTTACTTCTTTACAATCTCCTGCCAAGTGTCCATGCTTGTTACAAGCATAACAAGTTTTGTTAACTTGCTTGAGTTCATCTTTAGGTGGTTCTGTTTTAGCCTCTCCAAGATCCTCAGTTTTCTTTGCTTCAGTAGATGTCTCTTGTGCTTTCTTTCATTGAATTGATTTCAATTTGAGCTACATTGTATCCAACATCAGTAGTATCACCTTTTAGCTTTTGTGCATAAAGTTGAGATTGAATTAGATTAGAACTTGTGTGTAGTTTATCAATCTTGTCTTTTGCTTCTGTTAATTCAGATTCTATCCTTTTCTTGATGTTTTCCAACTCCAAGATTTTCATGTTTGCTTGCATAACTTCATCATCTAATTGTTTACTCTCTTTGGTCTTTTCTTCAATAGCTATTAGGCTATATATAAGTTGTTCATTAATATCTTATATCTTATCTTTCAAAGACATGTTCTCTTCATTTAGCTTTTTGACCATTTTTCCCAAGTCATTTGTGGAGAAATCTTTCAAATCTTTTCTTAATTTCTTGATGAGCATTTGGGAACCATCAACCTTTAGTTTTAGTTCTTCATTTTCTTTTTCAGATCTGTCAAGATCCTCAAGGGTTTCTTCAAGATTCTTTTTCAGATGTTTTTCTTCTGCTGAATCCAAGATCTCCTCAAGTGGTTAAACTTTCTTTCAGAGGACCCGAGCTCTAATACCAATTGTTGGAAACACTGAGGGGGGCAGGGGGTGAATCGGTGTTTAACTAATTATTCTATTTTTAGAGACTTGAACATAAATCAAATAGATAACATATGAAGCATAACACAATAACACATAACACCAAATATGTTTACGGGGAACCCTTGATCAGAGGAAAACCCTGGTGGGAATTAGTACCCACAAATGATTGTACTAGTATAATGAACTTGTTAAGGTTCCTTTGCCCTGTTAGAAGCAGTATTTACAAATCAATTACAATGACCCTGTTAGGAGTCTTTACAAAAACCCTGTTAGGGGTGAGGACTCACTTTCCAAGAGCTCACTGCTTAATAAAACAAGGCTACAACCTCCTGAAGATAGATATGCACTATATCTGAAAATTGAACTGCTGAAGTGACACTGATGTCTGATCAGTTCCTTTTATGCATTGATGCTTTGATCTCTTAAAAGACTTTATCTCATACTAACTAGTTCTTACTGCTCTTCTTTTTCTCTGCTCTTTATATTCTCAACTCTTCTCTTATTACAAAAATGCATATTAAGTATATATACATACTCAATAGACGCGACCTAAAATAAGACCTTAGTCGGCCCAATAACATTATACACAATGCTTCCAAACTAATTGGCTTAAGCTTGTTTACAAGAGTGACAAAGACATAGCTAAAAACATATTACAATAGGCACTTGGCCTTTACACAATAAAATATTATACGCTAATCCAAAATCTAAAGTCGGCTTCATACTCTATTTTCTGAACTGCAAGTGATACTGAACTCGCTGTAACTTTTCTGTACTATCATTCTGTACCATGCGTGTATAGACTTAGCATATTCATATATCATGAGGCTTAAATATAAAGGCACATGTCCTAATTCGATCGCACACACATGCGCTGGTGCTTTGATCAAGTACATATCTCTACCTTGTCTGTTTTCTATACTTAGTCAATTTTCACATTAAAGTTTGCTGTCAAAACTTCATATGACTTTGTTGCCATAATGACGGAACAAAATAAGTCATATTCTCCCTGAGAGTCAACTTGCCAACAAGTAGATGTAGTTAGACTTAACCAGTCCCTATACACCTAAAAACTCTATTTTAGACCTTTTATTGACCCTTTGACTATTTTTTACGATTGGGTTTATACGTGCTACCCAATGGCAAAAGGCCTTACAAATTGGGTCTCATTACATGAACTTGGTCCATAAGACCCTAGATCTCCTATAGATAACCTAATACACATTTATACTCATGGAATCCCATGAGTTTGTTTTGATTATGAAGGTGCTCCTTCATCACCATCCAATACTGGTCGTGTTTCCAAATAAGGCAATATTGACCTCATAAAAGAACATACACAATAAAAGCTATATTTTGATGGTTCCTACACTCAGATGGAGCAGGTGCAGGAATAGTATACATTATACCCCAGGGAGATGAAAATCTATGATCATAAAAACTAAACTTTGATTGTACCAATATATAGCATAATATTAAGCTCTTGTCACAAGGCTGAAAATAGTTGTCCAATGGAAATTTAAGGACATACACATATACGGAGATTCACAACTTATTATAAATTAGGTCAATGATGGATATGTGAAAAATGATGAGAAAATCCTCCCCTAAAAGGCCATGATAGAGGATTTTAAGATATATTTTGATTATATCAACTTTGAACAAGTTCTTAGAGAACAAAACAAAGAATTTGATGCAATGGTAATTGTGGAATCTCTACTAGACATGCCTAATAATGATACACATTATGATTTCTTGGTGGAAAAACTTATGGTCTCTAATTTTTAAGTCCCTTTGTTTGAGTTGTGGATGAAATTGTTGTACCCAATTCCCTTTGGTACCAAGTCATATATACTTACCTTTACAACCAATATATACCCTCTAATTTGTCTCGTAACCAATGAAAAAACTTTATTAGGCAAGCCACCCCATATGTTGTCATTGTTGGTACCCTTGACAAAAAGAGATTACATGGTACACTTATTAGATGTCTCAATTTTGATTAATCACAAATGGATCTACATGTGGTCCAGAAACATATTTCTAGTGCTCATTCTAGTGGTCCCACTCTAGCGAAGATGGTACTCAGATTCAGGAACTAATAACCCACTATGGAAAAGGATACCTACAAAATTGTATAGAAGTGCTAGAAATGATAGATACATGGATATGAGATAGACGCGTCATCACAAGAATTGTATTCTATTACATCACCTTATCCATTTTCACAATGGGTACTTGACCATGTTGGTAAAATTCAGCCTACATCAACCAATGACCATAAATTTATCCTCACTGTCACTTAGTATTTTATGAAGTCAATTGAAGTTATCCCCATGACCTACATAATTGGAAAGAAAATATCTAAGTTCATCCTTAATAACATTATGTGTTTGTACAAAGTTCCCTAGTCCATTGTTATAGATAATAGTTCTCTTTTAAAAATTAGGAGGTCTGTGAACTCTATGAAAAATTTAATATCCCATACCAATTTTTTTCATGCCATATTTATTGAGATATTGTTTAGATTGTGCATATATGTGCTAGCATTAATGTTTTATCATTGATGTAAACATATTCATATTGTTGGTGACATTTTTCCTAAGATGTTCAATAAGATGATTTTTGTGGTATGGCTACTATGTTGAATATTAGATTTTGTGAAGTTGGTAATATGTTTGGGGATGTTTGTACTTGATTCAGTTCAAGTGGAAGAGGTTCTCATGTTGATTTGAGTGAGCTATGAAGGATTTATCAAAGGTTTTTATTTTGGTTGTTTTGTCTAAGATAGTGTTTCAGTTATTAGATCGGTGATGATCGGTTAGGCAATATTCATTGTTGTTAACCTAGTGGGGAGTTAAGGACTTGATTGTGTGTCCTTAGTTCAAGTGGTTCATGATTTGGATGCTGGAAAGCTAATTTTATTTTATGATAGTGATTATTTATTAGTGTCCTAATGAGGAGTGTAGAGATGAGTATATGATTAATGACACAAATATGTTCATGTTGATGTCATGGTATTTCATGTTGCTTTCTGATGTTTCTTAATTGTGTCCTATTATTTTTGGTGGATTGCATTGGATTATGTGATTGGAATTAAATATATTTCATTTAACGCGTTGATGTTCTTGTTCTTCTTAGACAACTTGGTGGTATAATTTATGGATCTTCGTATTCGAATATATTTTTTGGATCATCATTATGTCTTAGACAAAATTCAATGGATCACATTGATTATTGTTTTTTATTGACTTAATATTTTGTAATTAGGTCCATGGCCGACCTATTTGAGATGAATTGATGTATTGTATGTAAATATGTAATCATTTGTAACTGAAAATACTTGGTGTGATGTAAGAGAAGAGGTATGAGTGGAATCTAAAATTGAGGCAGATAATTATTTTACTTCATTGGAACTATTTTTTCATATCGAAGATGTTTTTTAGTTCGTGAGCTTGGACAATATGTACTTTTTTATTTGAGATCAGAGATTTGTAAAGTAGTGAGCCTTTCTTGGGATTGAGAACCTTATTTTATTTGAGCATTGAGCTCTAGGAAGTGTTCCTAAATGCATGTGCATTCCCTTTTTTAATATTCATAACAGGGTGTAGTGTTTTTAACAAAGTACATTCATCTTGTATGTTAGATCCCCACTGTGGTTTTTCCCCTAATAGGGTTTCCATGTCAAAAATCTTGGTGTTATGTATTGATTATTGTGTTATGTTCCTGCATTCATGTTTATCTTAAGGATCAGAGATTAAGTTGGTAATTTGGTTAAAGGTATTGAGCTTTTGGGCACACCTGATTCACCCCCCCTGCAGTTATGTGTGTTGCATTTATTCTAACAATTTGTATCAGAGCTAGTGTCCTCTTGGTGTAGCTTAATCGCTTGAGGAGATCTAGGATGTTGACCTTTAAGAAGGAGGGTCTTATATTGGAACAAACTATGCTATATGGAAGGACTAGATGATTACACACTTGAGATATCTTAACGAAGAACATTGGCCTATTAAAAAGAAAGATTACAAGCCTCCAATAGATCTTTCTACTATGAGTGCAGATGATCAAAATTAATTTGACAATAGTATGAAATAAAAAGAAGACTTGTTGAGTGCATTGTGATATGCTAAATATACAAACATTATAGGATTAAAGACTTCACATGATGTATGGACAAATTTGGAGACAGTATATGAAAGAGATGAATTTGTGAAGCAAGTTGTACAGGAGCACCTACTAAAAGATGTATACCATGGGGAAAATGGACAATATCATAAGTATTTTAAGTTCATGTTAAGTAATAATGTCAAACATAACCATTCTTGATGTAATAAGGATCATTGAAGGTATATTAATTCATATTAGGATTTTGTAGCCAAATTGTCAAAAGGTGTCATATTGAATAAATGTTGTCATTTGTGTCATGACAAGGTCTAAGGTTAGGGTGAGATTTATTTTGTTTTTTTGAAATCCATGAGGTCTTATGAGACCATATTTATGTAATGGGGGTGATAGTTTGTTTCTTAGTGCAAACAATCCAAAAAGTTATAAAAGTTGTCAATTTGACAAGATTATAAAAATGCACTTTAATGCATATCAATGGTCAAGTTGGTTTCAAATTGTAGATAGGAGGGTTGATTCATTTGAGTCAAGAAATAATGAGTTTAAATAGCCTTGAAAACATTTGAATATTGCAGTTGATCATTATATAAAGGAAGAATATCAATAAAGGTTGAATTTCTCCAGTTTTCTTTGTATGTTCCAGATATCCCAGTCTGATCAATGTAAGAATATATACTTAATGTTTAATCACCCTTCGGTATCTACGAAGGTTTTAATACTATTTGTTTTTGTTTTTGTTTCATTGGGTTCCATTTAGTTTTGATAGAAATATCCACAATTTTGTAAAAATTGTTAAAACCCTTAGTAGGGTAAGCAGTGTGTTTTTAAAATGTGATAAGCCTCCATTCCATATTGACCAAGGGCCAAAACTTTGTGGAATTGAGGGAATTTTTTTTGTTTTTTTCTTCTTTCTTTCATGGTACCATGTAATGATTTGCACATGCAAATAATGGAGTAAGAGGTGAAAACCTTGTCACAAACTCTAGTAAGGCAGTGTATCTATTTCTCTTACAAGTAACAGACTCTCTCCCCTCCTTCAAGCTCATGTCCTACAATTTGGAAAATATAAACGTCTAGATCATGGTGAATTAGATTTTATAGGATACCCCAAGTCATGCCAACAGGAAGACCTCTGATGATGATAAGACCTGGGTTTCTCTAAACATGGATTCTGGAGTTCTCAAATGCACAAGGCATCTATCCCAGTAAGTTTCCATTTTTTATGTCGTGCATACCCGTCCCTACATTTTTTCATAAAAATGTCGGGTCCTTTTTTTTTCCTTTTTTTTCTTCTCTTTTCGGTTCTTTCCCCTTGCCTTGTCTTTTGCCTATCTTTTGGTCTTCTCTAGGATCCCGATCCCGGAGAGTTGTCCCTTCGGTTGCCAATGAATTTTGGATCTTGAGATCTTGTCATGTTACCCCCACCTTTTTAGGAGTAACCGCTAGTTGTCCTAGAGTCTAGACTTTGGTG
Organism: Thuja plicata; assembly: GCA_018584345.1. NCBI lineage: Eukaryota > Viridiplantae > Streptophyta > Pinopsida > Cupressales > Cupressaceae > Thuja > Thuja plicata. The sequence goes on from MU223645.1 coordinate 5,325,176, forward strand.
GCCAATCTGTTGTGCGGAATGTTAGTTGGTAATTAATGTGCTCCTTTAGGAACTATTTAAGGTCATTTACTCTATCATTTAACATTTACCACGAACAAATTACCTCCTAGTGAATTGTCTGAAGAGAGAAACATAATATTTCTTGAGCTAAGGTCTTTAAGCTGGAAGAGTGTAGGAGGTGTGTTCGATGCTTCTATAGTGATTTGGTGGCAGAGCGAAACAACATTCGGCTTCCCTTTCCAACATTCTAAGTTTTCAGGTAGGCCTTTGTTGGTTTCCTTGTCTTTTTTTTTCTTTTTTGGCTTCTAGTTTTTTATGTCATTTTTCTTTTTTTTTTCTTGTGTGTCTTTCTTTGTTTGTTTGGTGTTGTTTTGGTGTTTCTGTTTGCTTCGCCCTGGTCATGCCTTCTGTTAGGCACATTTTTTTCCTTTGGGCCTAGTTGTGCATCTCCTTTCCCTTCATGGCTAGTCCATCTCAAAGGAGGGATTGTTTGTATTTTAGTGTGCATCAGTTGTAAATAATGGGTTCATTGTCCTGGTCTGTATTTTGGCCAGTTTTATAGATATGGGCTCGTCTAAGTTTGTATATTTTTGTAAGTTTGTATATTTCTATAAATTATTGTTCGGTAGAACATTGTAAATTCTATAGATTTTTAAAATTGCATTTTGATAATTAGGAGAAAACAATGTACATTGAGTGATCTATTTTAATTCAACTCCCCTACACTATGGAGACCATGCAATTTTTGCAGGTTGCTCGTATTGCAGATCCCATGGAGGAAGATTCTTAGGGATGTTGTCTTCCAAAATTATTTGTGAGGTCTCATGACCATGCTTACACTCCCATAGATACCATACTTAGCAAGTTTGATGAAATGGTCAAGGCTCAATTCTGGCCCTCCAGAGATTTTGATTGCGCCATAATGGTGTATCTCTCTCAATTGATGCTTAAGTACCATGATGTTGCCAGAGTGGCTTTAGAGTTGAAAGTAAAGGTCGGGGACAGTGACGGTCATCTTGAAATATCTGTTGATCATCAGGATTATTAGAAGGATGTGGAAGAAGAGGGAATTCATCATATTTTGGAAGCCTATGAAAAATTCAAAGGTCAATAGGAATCCCTAGACTTCAGGAATCTCTCCCTCTTCAAAATATTTGTTCATTGTTTCTTTATTCTTTGAGCGCAAGCTCCCGAAGCCTGGAGTATTTTGGGTTTCTATTTTTTTTATTCTTTATGGTGATGTGTGTTGCCAGCTTCTACAAAGCTGACTGATCATCGACCAAGATTTTTTTTCAAACATGAGGTAGTACTTTATGGTCTGATAGTGACTACTGTGAAGAAAGTTTGCTGCATATGTCTCTTGGCTCCCAAGGTGCAACTCCAGCATTTAATACTTGGCATATGAGAATGATACTCAAAGACCGAGGACCACAAGTGCATTGATGAGGGCGTATGGCCTAATTCATCCAAGGTGCACCATCACATCTACAAGTAAAAAGGAACTCTTCCCAAAGGCTTCTTTTCTAGGATTTCTTTTTTTCTTTCTTTCCCCTCCTGTCTTCTCGATGATTGTATATAGTAGGCTGATCATGACAATGCAGGTAGTACCGACTGTGAATATTGAAATTTGATGTAAGTAGCTTTTATAGGTTAGGGCCTTAATGTACATAGGGTGTCTATAAATAAAAATTCTGACACCATTCCAAGGGTTGATGAATTGATGATTTTTCTATCCACAAGTGAATATTGTGCTCTTACATTTTAGTATTCAGTTAAAGTATCTAGTAGATTAATGCTCCCCTTGAGCCGCTAATGTAATCACCAATGATACTTGATTTGAAAGGTTAATGAAAGAATGAGAAGCACCTCTTAGAAATAAGTTTCATGGTATTTCTAGTTCTAGAGTTAATAAGCGCCTTTCATGTTGTATGCTTCCTTATGTCCTTTACTCTAGTTCTTTGATAATTATACGAATACTCCACATTTCTACTAATGTATGTTTGATCGATAATCATGTATACATTTGTTATTTGTTGTTATTTTTTCATCTAGAGCTTTGTTGATGTTTTGAAATATATAGTCATGACTATAGATAGAAATGTGCTCTAACCCTGACTCGACTTTTGCATTTTATTTTGTGGAATGTAAGTTCAGTTGTAGGAAACCCGATAATCTCCCAAGTTCCCAAAGATTGATGTGTGAAAAAATAGCTATCCCCTCACAAATGAATACTTACTTTCCCAACTAAGCTATCCCTACACGGTTGTGACCTACTTACCAAGTGCTTGGAGGCTAGGAGAGCCCGATATCTGGTAAACCTCTTCACGCAAAGTTGGTCGGTACCCAGTGAAAACTCTCTCCCTATTGTCCAGGCTATCAGAAAGTCCTATCAACAAATAAATTTAAAGAGAAATCACCTTTATTTCAATACCAGAGACCATAACCTTTAGTCCCTTTAAGATATCTGAAGATTCTATGTACTGCAACCAAATGAGATTCCTTAGGATTATAAGAAAATATTTCCACTAATCCAACTTCCTATGCTATGTGTGGTCTTATGTGCACTACATATTGTAGCTTACCAATCATGGACCTGTAAAGTGTCGCATCCACCTCTTTATAATCATCTTCCTTTGATAGTTTGAAACTAGTTACTATAGGGGTACCAACCGATTTTGAGTCTTCTAACCCAAAGGTATTCAATATTTTCCTTACATATTTGGATTGACTTATGTAGATACTATCTTTCATTTGTTGAACATGCAATCCAATGAAGAATTTAATCTCACTGATCATTGACATCTCAAATTATTTCCTCATCTCATATACAAATGATCTTATCATCTCTTCATTGCCACCAAATATGATATCATCTACAAATATTTATGCTATCATTAGTCTGTCACCTTTCTCAATCTTCAAATACACATTACTTTTATAACTTTTTCTAATGAAACCAATCTAAATTAGATATGAATGAAAACATCCATACCATGCCCGAGGTGCTTATTTCAACCCATACAAATCTTTCCATAAATTTCACATCATGTTCTTACATTCCAAATAAGAAAATCCTTCAAGTTCTTCAATATATACTTATTCTTCCAAAACATAGAGGACAACCTGAATCATAGGCAATATGGCTTGATGAACATCAAATTTCCAAGCAGGGCTCTTCACTCCAAAAAATCATCTCAAGTGGACTTGAGATTTCTTCATTAGGGGAGTATGGTGGAGGGGAATTCATAAAAGACAAGGAAGAATAACAACTTTTGTGGAACATTTATTTTTATGCAATGTGTGTTTAAAAGAATAAGTACTAATCCATGTTGTGGCATGACCCTGTTTCGCATCCTTATAAGCCAACTGGGTTACATAGCCACCTTAGGACATTTTTTTTAATTTTTGGTTTTTTTTTATGTTATTTTTCATGTTTGTGTCGACATCCAAGCTTTGGATGGTTTTTTACATCCTCTAAGTTTGATTTTTGTCTTTGAGCATCTTTTCTTGCTATTTTGGGAAAGTTGTTACTGAGCAACTTTTCTTATCTTCATGTAGAAGTTGGAAGATGAAGAGTTTATTGTAATAAAATGATGGAATCTTGGGATTTCAATGTCCCTTGAAGAGGAGAGGTCAAGGAAGTGAGGAAGAATGGTGAAGAAACTCTAAATGTATAAATTTTAGAAGACAGTTTTGAAAGAGCGCACTTTTCCTGCATTTTCTAATAACAATGATTTACCATGTGCATGAATGGATTGATCAGGATTGTGAAACTTATGTATAAATTTTTGGAAACTTTTTATCTTTCATTCAAATCCATTTTGAGTATCTGAAGTTCCATAGTTTGTGAGAGAATTGATTTTTTGTACTAACTGAACCATTGAAGCAGTTTTTATCTAGGTTTGTTTTGAAATGGTTGAAGTTTGAATTTATAGCATTGGTTTTCATCAAACCTTAGTGAAATTAAATATTTTTCAATTTACTTTACTTTTCTCCTTTCCATTCATGTGTTCATGCAAGGAGTTGTGAGAAAATTAATGCCCTAGGTGGACATCCTCATATGGCCACCTAGAAATTGAATGCATTTTATTCATAACTTTTAATATGTGTTGAGCTAGAAGGTCTAGCTTTGGATTTAGATTTTTTGGGGATCCCCCAACTCCTCAATGTGTCTTTATAGATAAATCTTGAAGGGGAGGGGTAGTTCCTTTTTCAAATGGACCTAATTAGCCCTTTGTATGTCACTATAAATCTGCAAGTTTAGAGACTTTGTACTTGATGTTGAAATATTTCCTTGTGTATTTGGTAGGAGTTCCATATTGGGTGTCTTAATCTGTAGTTTTTTGGAAATTTGTTTGGAGAAATGTTGATCTAGTTGTTAGGGATTTTTCTTGTATGAATCACAGTGCTTGGAATGACTACTTCAACACTATGCCTTCTAATACTGATTCAGATACAAGGAAATCCTAATTGCTAAGGATTTGATAAGATCCTTCTTCATTTTTGAGCTCCACAAATACTCAGGCAGGTTTTACCTCTTTATGATTACTGATTACATAGTATATATTAATGTGGACACTAATTTGCTATTAGGAGTTATTGAGCCAACTTATGAAACATTCTGCATATGACCAGACATATCCAAATGCAAAACTTAACCATACAAACCATAGTTGCAAATATAGCGTAAACCAGTGATACAAGAACTTTCATTCTTCTTCCTTTTGATTTTAGGAGGGATAACCTAATGACTCACTCTTTAAGGAATCACTAAAATGGACATTGTCCTGCTGACATGAGTCCTTACTGAGTTCAGTTTGTTTGTTCTTAGTAACAGAAGTATTTTGATTGAAATAATTTTGAATAGTTTTGAAAACTAGATTGATGATAGATTATCAGACCAAAACCTAGATCAGTGCCTATCCTTTGGGTTACATAGTCAATAAGCTGAAGTCTCATAGAAACAAAACACTGTAAGCTGCCTTACAACCTACATGCAATTCAGATAAACTACCTTACAAATTATCTAGTTACCTCTAGAATACTATATCAAATCCTTGAATACTGTTATGCTCCCTAAAACTACTCACAAAACTTAGTTCTTTATTTAAAAGAAACTTGTAAGTAATTAGATAGTTACCTTGTAACCAAAATGCTTCAGAATGCCTCGTAGACTTAAACATAAAAAATAATACATAGGAAATAAAGAGACAACAATAGAAAAGAGTAAAATTGCACCGTATTTTATTGATATGATCCTGCTCTCATACATGAAAAAGCTTTGAAGCTTGAAAACACAGACACAAATTTAGAAAGTCTGATTTTACAATATATTTCATCCTTCTTACAATTACAACCTTTTGACTATTTATAGGTCTTTAACCATCTTGGAATCCTTTTCTTTAGGATGCAACAAGCTTCGGATGGTCTCAGAAAACCTAACCCTAAAACTACAGAAAAGACAAAAGAAGAGGAAGAAGAAGTGGTCGAAAGACAAAGTCAAGAGATGAAATCTAATATTCTTTGTTCTCTAATTTTGCTGGCACGTTCACTTTGACAGTATTCATGGTAGCTGGTATGATTTATGTCAAACTTGGGCAATCATCTTTACATGCTCACCTAATTTCCTTTAGTAATAACTGACATTATTCATACTCAATAGTGAGGTGCCAAGTGTTCACCTTTATTCGTCATCCAAGATTTCTTCCTCCACCGCGGGTTTCTTTTTCTTGGTCCTAGTGATTAGTTCCCATGTTGTCACTTCATCATTTTTTGGCCACTTGAAGTCTTGAGTGGCCTGCACTTGTGCTTTTTGTCTCTCCCATCTAACATCAATGATGTTCTTAACATCCAAAAGAAACTTATTGATGTCATTTTCTGCCTTGAAAGCCTCATCTAATATTTTATTAAATCCTTCAACATCCAAATCTAATCCTACAATAAATGCGTCATTGTTAGGCATCTTGTTGTCAAACTCATTCCTCCAGGCATCTAAAGCCTTTACTTGACCATCTTCTCCTCTTAGGGAAGGAACAAATCTATTAAAATCTACAGCAAAGAGGTTCAATTTTACCTCTATTTGATTCAATTTGCCCTTGAAGAATGAGAGAGCAACATTAACCTTTTTGATCTCATCTTCCACCTCTGTTACTATCTCAGGCAAATCTAATCTTAGGGATTGCAAAGATGCAAGCTTTTCAAACAATTGCACCCTGGTAGACCATTTGGTAAAATAGGGGTTTAATATGGCAAGATACCCCATGACCTCAGCATACAAAGTTGGCAATTTATTATAGGCATTAAGGACAACATCAATCTTATCCTTCAATATTTCAATCCTATGTTGTAGAATGCCCCTTAATGCATTCAAGGCAATTTCATTCTTCTTTTATCCTATATCCTCCTTCTCAACCACCTCTTCTGACTTTTCCTTATCTTCAATTTGCAAAGGTTGTGGTTGTACAGGCACATATGTCACCTCAGGCTTCTCCTATAATTCCTTCATTAATCTCTTAATCACCTGATCTTGCTGGTGCATCTAGATATGGCACAATTCTCGGTCTTTGGCCAATGCACTAGTCTCCTCTATCAACATGCTACACTTGTTAGACAACTGTTTTATCTTGTCCTCATTCAAGTGTGCCCAATGTGTCATGATCTGGGATATTTCCAAATCCCCTGTATTCTGTACTGACCAGACCATTTGATTGCCTACCATGTTTTCTTGAATGTTTACCAGCTGAGGCTGCTGGTCCTTAGGGAAAAGGTTCCACATTGCAAAGGCTTGAGATTTTGGGTTATACCCAAATCCTTTAATCATATCCCCTATTTGCATCTCACTTGACATCTTCAAATCTGGCTGCTTTTGTATTTCATCAATTATGAAGGCAGAAGCCAAATCCCAACCCTCAGCAAGCAATATGCCACTTTCCAATACCATTTTTCTGGCTTCATTAGGTGATATGTCCTCATTGTCTGGGTCATATGATTGTAGGGCCACTAGGGCCTCATTTGTTACTGTCTCCTCCCCATCAACAGTTAACTGAGCTCTAATTTTCTCCTTTTTATACCACCTTAGGAAGTTTTTAAACTCCTCAGTCTTGATGAAATTATCATCATTTAGAAACTGTTGTTGATGTATCAGCCTTTCATCAACACAAGCCTTAAGGGGTAATTCAACATTCTCTTCCATATCAGGTTGCTTTTTCTTTCCCTCCCTAATCAATTTTCTTAGGTTATGATCATATAACCTACTTCCAGGCACTAGGGCACTTGCTTTATCCTCTTTCTTTTCTTTCCTTTCAACTAAAGGCTGGCCTATTTCCACCTTTTGCCTTTTAGCTAAAGGCTCCTCTACATCATCAGGTTGTGTGGCTACTTTTAAGTCAACAATGTGGCCTTTAGCTCCTTGCAACTATGGTATCTCAGCAACATCCTGCTGAGGTTGAACATATCTAGTAGGACAGGCATAGTCACTGTCACTACTACTATCATACTCAGATTCTGAATGATCTGGCCCTTGGGAACCTTTCTTATCAAGAACA
>MU223645.1:5343590-5396947 GCA_018584345.1 Thuja plicata
ATAACCTTAATTGGGACCCTTGTCCTGCTGATGCCTAGGCTCTGTACTATTGGATACACAATCCAATTCTGAAATGCACAGTAATCACAATCCCTAGATGTATAATTCCAAATCTTTATCCAGAACTGGATAGGATAAGGTCCATCTTGATAAAACCTCTGAGGGTTCAGATCACTTTCATGCATGATCATAAAATTATAATGCAACAGGAGATGCATGAGGATGGAGTAGTGTAAGAACTTGGGCTCTTTCTCATTTGGATTCTCCATTTTCTTCTTAGTTGCTATAAATCTCTTGTGCATCTTGTCAATGATATATTGTATATAGCCATAGCTGGTGCTAGAATGCACCTCTTGTAGATCTAGCACCATCATCAATATCTTGGCATTAATCTTATCTGCTTCTCCATCTATCCCCAGCACTCTACACAGGGCATAAGCAATGTATTTAATGTAGAAATGCAGGTCCTTAAAGTAATAAGGGCTTGTCCCAGACATAGGACTAAGATGGTTTCTCACTTCCTTGAACATGTGCTTTTGTAACGTTGCCCTAGCAATACCAGGCTTCAAATTGTACCTTGCTTCATGCTTAGTGATATCAATTTTGGTGGACATAGTGTTATACAAACCAAAAGCTTGCATAAATGAATTTCTATTTAGGATGAGCAGGGCAGTGCCATCATTCCTCTTAATTGTCTTAGACAAGACATCATAATGACTAGTGAGGCCTAAGAACAAATCTACATCTATGTAGACATCAGGAACTATCAATCTAGCCAAACCACAGGCCTAAGGGTTTGATACTGGGATAGGTTTATCAGAATTTTTATAAAATTAGTTAGAAAGGGAAAAACCTATTATCCCTAGAGTATCAGCATCTCTAATATTGCAATAGTCATCAGTAAGCAAGTTAGCATTCGCCCTCCTATTCTGAGTTGAACCAGACAACAATCTGAGGAATTCATCAGAGTAATTCCATTTCCCTTTAGTCTCTTCATCTGCATCTTCACTTCTTTCGCTGGTAGAAGCCACATTGACTGCCTTGCTCGTGTTTATTGTGTTTGAATCCCTTCTTCTTTACCAATATTCAAACAAATCTCTTTCCAAGATTCACTTTACTCCTCTGTGCACTAATCTCAGAAACTTGAAGCCTTTTAATTAATGGAAAATTGTGCAACTTGTCTAATTTCTTCTCTCTTCTCAGAATACCTAGCACTTGTTCATTCTAAAATTTTGAAAGCAAGGTAAGATAAAATGAACCCTGAATCAGCTCTTTATGGTAATTGTTCAAAGTACACGACTCATCATTTGAAAATCATCAATTCATGTCTTCAATTCAGCATGCCATGGAATTAATTGAAAACCTAGTCATAGCCCATGAGTGTGATAGGAAATCAAATTCATATTTGTGCAAAACTTTATAAAATTTGAATGTGACGACATGTTTCACTATGATTGGCTCTCTGTCATACAGCTTAGCTACCCTTTTTACACAATAATCAATATCCAAGCTTATCATTGGATGCTGAATGATTCATGTTGTTATGTCAGACACTGCCACCTTTTCTTATGAATTCATATTTAGCGACTATATGACTGAGTATAGTCTCCTTGTCGCTGACCCAAGTCTTTAACCCTTGATTGTTCTGGAGATCTAGCGACTATGTATTTTTCTCTGTCTTAGTTAACTACAATTTACTTTTGGCGATCACGTGACTGTGTAAATCAAAGTTACTGGAAGAAAAGTTTAACTCATGTTTAACTTAGAGACTCCATGACTAACCGTTACTCTTAAATTTCACGATTATCTCCATGTCGCTTAATTGCTGAAAATAAATGTTAAGTGACATAGCATTTAGAGACAATGCGACAAGCCTTTTACCCTTCGGCTCATCTAGCGACCATGCGACATACCCTTATCTCTGATTCGCGAGTACCTTTTCCTTTGGAACCTTTTATTTAGAGACTTTGTGACCACCGTAGGATCTCTCAGTCATTACATCTAACGATTCCCACTAAATCGCTGAGTAATATATCATACCCTTAAATTCTCTGGAGACTACGCGACAACAAAGGCCTTTATACTTAGTCTCTTAGTCGTTGAATAGTCCTTTTCCATTTGGAGACCACGCGACAATCCCTTTAGTCACTTTGGCTTTGGACACGTGTCTGGTTTATCACTCATCTCTTCATTGTTGAATGGAAAGCTGACTCAGCGTTTTAATTTGGTGACGATGCGACTGTGTTTCATCTCAAACTACATACGGTTAGTCGTGAAGTCTTGGCGATTATCACTTAGCCGCCATTCTTTTTGGAGACAACGCGACATAACTTTATATTGTTTACTTAACTGTAGACCAATCTAGCGACCACGTGACACAAAGAAATTGCCAAGTCTCGTGATGAACCACTAACCGTTGATCTCTTCTCGCGACACCATGACTTATCTATGGGCCATTTCGCAAACTGCTGACCTGTTGGCTCATTGAGCGACTACATAAGATGAAGAGCTCTTCCAAGTCTCTTAAAGCTAAAGGAATATTCCAATTCTTTTAGAGACATCCTGACATAATCTAATCGCCAAGTCTCAAGGAAAAAAGGAATATACCATCCAGATCACACGACTAAGTGATAAATCTTTTCAACACATGACTTAAGTGAACTCCCAAAAAGTAACGCCAAAATAGAAGTGAGATAAACGTCTAAGGGTTTTTTCAATTTTTCCTAATAAAGAAGACCTAGGGTTTCAAGGCTTTGCAATTTTACTTGGATTCTGACCTGAAAACCTAAAGATTTGAATAGGGAAATGACAAATAAACTGAGAGACTTCTATTTTTAGGCAAGAAGCAAGTATGAGGACCATAAAAAATTTGGCAAAGAGACTAGAACTGGGAATGCAAGCAACACTAGTAAATAAAAACCATGTTCACGGGGCTACAAGGAGTTTGTGAGGTTTGTGTAGAAAGTCTATCCCAATCCATTGAGAAAATAGAATGAATAATTTATATATGTTTTTTCACCCATCCTAAGGTGTTTTTTAAGTCCTTGGAAGTTCCTCTCACATTATAGTGGATTTGGGTGTATAGTTCACATATCTTCTTTTTGGAAAACTTGCATGCAAATGGGCATAAGAAGAGCTTGAGAGTTAATTAGTGGTTTAAAAGAATCCTTTATGGTGTTTAGAGTCCTTTTTTGAGACCCTAGAGTTTATTGTAATTATAGGTGTGTTCCAAAGTACTTGACTCTGCATCAATTAATGGTATCTATACATTAAAATTCTTTTTTCATAGACCAAGTGGAGCATCAAATTGTTGTGAATGCACAAATCTATAGTCACATTCGCATAGAAATAGAGCGTGTTTGTGTAGGAAAAGAATATGTTTACATAGGAGTTTTTTCCAGTATGCACAAGGGTAGTAGACGTATGTGCAACTCTGAAAACAAATGCATAGCTAATTTGGATGAATGTGTAGAAATTTATTATGTTTGAATAAAAATAGGGTAGACTCAGAAAATTATTGTTTTAAGATTTTAACATTTATGTTTGATTGTTGTGAGGTTGAGTAATATTCTAGAATGTATTGGGAGCATTTGAGAATACATATATACATTCAATAGAAATAATTTATCATAAATGCATCAACTTATAATCATGCATCTATGCTACTCAATATGGAACCAAATCTAAATATCAAGATTACATGATTATATGCACTTGGAACCATCAAGTAGTGAAATATGAATACATACATTCAACAATAGTGAGGTATTCCAATTACATCATTGCATGAACATGAATCTATGATATTGGAGTAAGAACTAAACCCAATATACAAATATGAAAGGATGCAATGAATGGATATAATTTAATATTGTTCCAAGTCTAGGTGTAAAGATACAATTTGGGACCATTCCTCACCTTTACACCAATCCCCAATGATGGTTTTTCATGTCACTCAACCACAAGGAACCTTCAGGATCTCTCCCACTATGCTCCCAAAGATAACCATGTGACCCAAACACATAAGAAATGTTATCACACAAGGTAAAAATGTATGTGAATCTACAATACCAGTCATAACCAAAAGAAGAGTGACTATACAGAACCAGGGCTCTACACACATAAGTATATCCATAATATCATTTCATGCCATATAAATAATAACCACAACGTCTTACTCAAGCATGCCATCAAGGAGGACATAACTATCAAAGCATCAAGGAGAACATAGCCACCAATAATATGGTGAAAATGGATGATTAATCTAAGAACCAATAAAATAAGGATCACCATCTTGGTTGGGGCAATGTAGGTGGGTACGAGGTTGAAAATTAGGAGTGTCATAGAACCTCGGATCAGTCAATCCTTGGCCATATTGGACAAGTCAATCCTTGGCCCTCATCAATCAATTTTATTGTATTTAATTCAATTATCTTATTCTTTTAGTGTTATCACTTGATTAATAACTTGTCAATGGGTTACCCTAGGGCCCTTTTGTGCCCTAGTCCCCCAGTTGAGAGCCACTCCCAACAATGACTCAACATCCACCCAAGAAAGTACATGGTACATGATGAGGTCTTATCATAATTTTTCATGCATGATGGAATGTTGGCATGATCCATGGCACTTACATATCTACTCCAACCATACAGAGTAATTAATGGTTCTTGCATGAGCTCACATGTGCCAATTTCACTAATGAATACATACTAAATCACACAAGGGACTTATTAAGTGGTGTAACTTAATCCCAAGGAATTATCAAAGATTTCCAAGCTCCCATACAAATCCCCCATCATCATTTTCACAAATAAAAATCACAAAATGAGACAAATTTGATTTCAAATTCAAATATAGGGCTTCCCATGCCAAAAACACTAAAATTTGAAGTTTCAAATATCAATAAAAGAAGAAAAAATATTGGCCCCCATGAATATCATATACCAAAAATGCATTTATTTCAACTAAAAACTCGAGCATGAAAGCTCCAATCGTTTAATATAAACAAAAACCCTTACATTTTAAACCAATGAAATCAATTTGAATACGGATCCTTAAATCACCAAATATAATCACTTGAAACAAAATAATTCCATAATTTAAACCAATCAAAAAATTTCAACCAAAATATTGAGAATTAAAACAAGAATCATTGAGATATTTCAAAATCACCTTCAATAGCCAAGAAAATCCCAAAAGAGCTTGGAAAATGAAAAATCCTCAACCGAATTGGATGAAACTTGAAGGAGAGAGAGAAATTGAGCCAAGGAAACTTAAATTCCAATGCCCACAAAATCTCTCTTCTAGAAATTCACCCAAGCGCTTGTTTTGAATTTCTTCAATGGGTTTTTTGTGAACAAATCCCACTTCCTTCTAAAACCCATTTTGTCCAAATAAGGTAAAAAGCCACTTTTTAATAAAACTTCCCATAATATAATAATAATAATAATAATACAAATTATAAAATTTCATCAAAAATAAACAATTACCAAAATTCCTCCATAAAAATATTAAAAACTTATTATAATTAAATTCTCTTAAAAGGTGTTAGAATAGGCTTGGGGATGATGGCTCTGCACAATGGAGGTTATTCTTGAAATAGGGCCCTCGTGCCCTAGCCTTTCCTTCTATTTTGATTTCTCTATTTTGCATTCATTTGGGATCATTGTTATCGAGTGTTTTGGGGGGGGCAAAGTGCAAGGAGGGTTCCTTGTGTGCGACGAGAGGAGACATGGGTTGGGGTTGCGTGCCCTATCTCTTTTATATGTTATTTTGGGCCCATTGGTTTTGCCTTCTCTACTATGTTTCGAGGGGTTTGGTTTTTTGGTGAAGACTCTTCCAGATTCACTGCAAGATAATAATAGTTTGGATAATTACGAGGAGGGTTTGTTTACTGAAGGAGACTTGGGATTTTTAGTTTTGTTTTGTTGAGATTTTTATGGATCATCTTGGGATCTCTCATTACCAAGTGACCTCTATTGCTATTGAGATCTGTAATCCTTTATTTTATGTGAATGTGAATGCTAACATTGCAAGTAAGAAATCTGGTGAAGTAGATGTGTCCTTAAAAGGGACTACAAAAAATAAAGATAGTGAATAGTTGTCTGGAGAGATATCTAGAATACTTAGTCTTGGTAATCCAAATAGAATCTATTGTATATGACATTGTTTATTGGGATAATCATGCCCTTATCTATAAATTAATGGGACTCCACATATTTTCTTACCAATTTTGGAATCTTGGGCATGAAAGGTTTGGAATCCTTAAGGGGATATGGAGATAGTTTTAGCTTCCAACAATTATTTTTTGGTTATCTTCTCATGCATGGTGGATATACATAAAGATTTTGAAGGAGAAAAATATTTTTTCACCAAGTTGGGCTCTTTGTTAAACCTTGCCATGTAGGCTTCAACTCAGCTAAAGATCGTCCCTCGCAAGTTCCTGTCTGGATTTGTCTTTCAAGACTTCCCTTAGAATTCTGGCGAGATGATATCCTTCACTCCATTGTTCTATTGATTGGAAAATTTGTTGGTTTGGAAACTCAAACTCAGGACAGAAAGGTATTTTATTATGCCCGCATTTGTATTGAAGTTGAATTAAATAACCAATTACTAAATTCTATGAAAATATGTCTTGGATCTTCTTCATGGATTTAACAGTTGGACTACGAGACCATGCCATTTAGATGCATAATTTTTCATGAGATAGGAATTTACAAAAGAAATGTCCTCAATCTAGGGAATCTTCTTTTTCTCATGCTCCTTTTAGTTGAGTGCCTAGGGTGGATAAAGGGAAAGCTCCTATGTCTAATAGTACTATTGATAAGGATGGCTCTGTTCCTATCAAAACTAGTAAGAAGGGTAAAGGCCAAAAGATAAATTGGATGGATACATAGAATAATGGGATTTCTAGTCGGTTTTAAGTCTTGGATAATTTGGTTCAGGGGGATGGAATTCTAGTTGAATTATCTTCAGGTGCTAAATTATAGGGAGTGACAATGGAAGAAGTTAATGAAAATAATCAGCAGAGTGTTTCCATAGTGTAGCAGATGGGTAGACAAATGGATAGAGATCTTCCTCTACATTATTATTCTACGGTAGATCCTAGTAAGACTTTGGCCAAAAAATATATGGTGGTGGTGGTGGTGGTGGTGGCCTTGGCATCTCCTTTAATGAAAGGAACCTCAAAGTCTAGAAAGAGTAATAGGATTGTCCCTGTCTTGGATCTCCAACAAAAACCTGCTAAAAAGGGGGCCTTTAGTGAAACCTTCAAAGAGTGGATGAAAGATAGACCAGGAGAAGGTGAAGATCATGGGGGGTGCATTAGTTTATTCAGGGTCTATGAAACCCATTGAGTCCCACTTTTCCAATCATCAGAAATGGTTTTTTTATCTTGGAATGTGAGGGGGATGAACATCCCTAGAAAAAAGGTTGTTTGAGATTTGATTTATTCTCACTCTCCTGACATTGTCTTCATTCATGAAATCAAATTTTTCATGGAGGATATGGAAACCAGAGCTTCTAGGATTTGGATGCATGGTGCATGTTAGTTTATTTCCACTCAAGGTATTTCTGGAGGATAGCTTATTTTTGGGATCCTAGAAAGGGTATACCCCAGCGGTGGATTATAGGTTATTCTTCTATATCTATGGTTTCTTCTTGTTTGGATTCGAGTGTAATTTATTTCTTCTCCAATGTGTATGCTACTACTCTATAGGGTAAATCTTAGCTTTGGGATCATATTAGAATTTAAACCTTACTGGTACTAGAGTTATTCTCTCTAGTGGCAAGAGATTGAGCCATCCAAAACATAAAGTTCATAGAGATGGAAGGTGGCTCCCTCCTCCTGAGAGAATTTTGAAAATCATTACGAATGGATCCTCTAGGGGGAATCCAGGGCATGTGGGGATTGGTGGGATTGGTAGAGATAGTAGTGGAAATGTTAGTTTCTTTTCTCTTTCTACAAGGGTTTTCATTCTAATAACCTTATGGGGGCTCTTGATATTCTTTGTGTTATTGAAAAAGGATGCACTCTTGGTAGGAAAAGGATTATTTGTGAGTCTAATTCTCATATTGTGATTGAAATGTTGAATGCTCATCATTTGGAGGAGGCAAACTGGAAACTTGGTGTGGTGGTAAAATGGATTCCTAATTTGTGTTATTTTCTTGATCATATCTCTTTCTGTCATACTCCACGAGAATGTAATAGGGTCATAGCTTGCTTGGAAAAATTGGCTTTAGAGAATTTAGGTGGTTGGGATATGGATGAGTTGAGCCCTTTGAGGAAGGATTATAAGGATTTGTTGGATAGGTTAATTATGGGGGATAAGATGGTGTAAATATACCCTTCATGATTTTGTTTCTTTTTTGTTGTCTAAGTGGACCTTAGTTGTCCTTGGGCCTTGATTTGTATTCCTTGAATTGATCTGAACAAAAAAATTACCCCTTTTTTTCAAAAAACAAATTCTCTTAAAAACTTGTTGGCTACGACAATCGCGCGCAATCACTAACTGGTTACACTAAACAAAATAGGTGCACATTCTAAGGAAACAACCACAATAAAATAAGAAGACATAACATATCATACATTTAACTCATCCTTACATAATAATCAAATATTGTCATACAACAATCGATGAGTTTGTTTATATATATCGGGAAAATTGTCATTCAAAATCCAGAACAACAATTTTGGCTGAATACAAGTTGGCCACATGAATACCTCCAATTTAACCATGATTGGGGTTATATTTTACTTTAGTAATGTGCCAATTTAGGTGAATTCAATGTCTAGTACCTATCCACATTAGTACAATAGCCAAAATAAATGTATATATCATATCAACAATAACAAGTAGTGAATGGAATTGAGACATTGTGTGGGCCTCATGAGTCATACACAAATTCATCCATCTTCATACAAACACATCATATCAGATCATTAAGAAGAAGTAACATAAGCATATAAGTAAATGAACATTAGTAATTCATAACATCAAAGTAACCATCATAATATATCATAAGGAAACACATACATTGATCACATAACATAAACATGTCCATCACATGATCTAATGGAAATATCATCAAATCTCTAACTATAGCAATAGCATTAATCCATAAAGCATAATGTACATAAAACCAATAAGTCTATCAACATGGCATAGAAAACAATACACCAAATCATAGGAATCCCAAAAAAAATTTAGTTCAAAGTCAAAAAGATTATTTATAATTATATGAATGCATCCAGATATCATAAAAAAACATCATGGAATATATTGGCATACACATCATGCATATATGATAACTAATGAACGACATGAACAACCAACTACTCACATCAACAATGGCATCATATGGACAAAATAATGCATCAATAATTGAATGTATCACACAATAAATCTCAACAACCTAGTTCATATCAAAAGAATAAATGCATAGCAGGATGCGAATACAGAATGCACTATATCCCCCCCCCTAAGGATTGGGCTTACTCTTGTAAGCTCTCCAATAGGTATGGGTATAACTCTCTGAACTATATAACATCCTCCCAAGTGGCAAAGACATAATTGTTTGGGTCCCACTAGACCTATAATTTATGTATGTCCCTAATCATGATGGCTAGCCTCTAGAGTTGGACGATGAAAACAAGATCAAAAGAAAGCTGCCCCTCTTGAACCTACAAGGAACCCCAATCAAGAACATGGATCACATCTTGGATATACAACCTAAACATAAAAACATGAAATATATCATGGATGCGAGATAGGCTAGGTAGAAAATCCAAGTTCTAGGCAACTGGACCAATCCTCTCCAAAACTGCAAATGGTCATTAAAAAAAGTGGTGCTAGCTTAGAGCCTTTCTCATAATGGATAGGGATCTTTTAAAGCCACACTCTCAAAAATACCTTATCACCAACTAAGAAGTGATGATCCCCTCTATGAGCATTGACATAATTCTTATGTTGATCCTGTGTCGTTGCAAGGTGATCTCAAATAAGGATGACCTACTGCTACGTATCACAAAGTATCTTGGGACCTAATACAACTTAGTCCTCTAAGAAATCCGAAATTGAGGGAGTATGGAATTCCCTCTCGTAAAATGCCTAGAAAGGCGACATACCAAGAGAAGTATAACACCCATTATTATATGCAAACTCTATTAGGTACAATTAATCCTACCAATGAGGTTGTTGGTCCACCAATACATGCATAGAATATCCTCCAATACATTATTAAAGCTCTCTATTTGACCATCCATTTAGGTTTGATAGGCATAACTAAAGTTGATTTGTGTGCCCAACACATATTTAAGTGATATCCACAATGTTGAAGTGAACATTGGATCTCTATCATAAATGATCTTTCATGGAATATTGTACAATATAACATCCTCCATAAATACTCAAGCTATAGTTTATGTGGTATATGTGGATCTCATAGGATAAAAATGGGATACCTTGGACAATTTTTACACTATAATCATGATCGAATCATGTTGGCACAATGACATGGGTAACCCAACAATAAAATCAAGAGAGATTGTGTCTCATTTTCACTCTGGAATGGCATGCGGTTGCAAAAGACCTTCTGGATGTTGATGCTCAAGCTTTAATCTCTGATATTAAAAGCATCTGTCCATAAAATCTATGATATCTCACCTCATATCATCCAAAAAGTATAGTTTTCTAAGGTAGGTGTGCATCTTCTTGGCACTAGGGTGTGCTGAATAAGGTGTAAGATGTTCTTCTAAAAGGATTAGAGCATGTAAATCAACTATTGAAGGTATAAAAATAGGACCATAGTACTGCAAAAGTCCATCTAACTCCAAGGTATAGCCTAAAATTTTCCCTCTAAAGTATTTCTCAACTCTATTTGTGCTCTCACCTCTTGATATCATGGGTCGCTAGGAAGGGTCTCAAGGATACAACCACATAAATCTACACCTAGAGTTAACATGGATACCTCATGCCTCCTCATACTCAAAGAATAAAAAACCAAATTATTCTTCCCTTTGATGTAATGAAAATAAAAATCATACTCATAAAGGAACTCCATCCATCAGCATTGACAACCATTCAGGTTTGGCTGAGTGAAAATGTACTACAAACTTTGATGATCCCTATACAACTAAAATAGATGACCCAGCAAGAAATGTATCTAATGCATAAGTGCAAGAACTACTGCTACCAGCTCTAAGTCATGGGTGGGGTAATTCAGCTCATGATCCTTGAGCTTATAGGACTCATATACCACAAATCATCCCTCCTCCATAAGAGCTGCTCCAATACCCTTAAGAGATGCATCTGTAAACACCACAAAATCACCCAAAGGGTTCAACATTTCTAGGATAGGCGCACTAGTCAAATTCTCCTAAAGAGCCTAAATTATTATCTCACACTACTCCATCCATAAAAATTTCTTCCCTTTCCTTTGAAGAGAAGTGATAGGATGTGTCAACGTATAGAAATCCTTTACAAATCGATGGTAATATCTTGCCAAACCCATGAAGCTACAAGCCTCTGCCACATTAGTCAGTGTTGAACACTCCAAAATAGCCTAAATTTTAGAGGGATCCACTATGATACCCTCTCCTATAATGATATGCCCCCAAATATCTCACCTCAGTGATAAATAACTCACACTTCCCCAAATTGACATACAAATAATTATCTTGGAGACACTGCAGTACCTACCCCAAATGGCTCTCATGCTCCTCCATGGACCTGGAATATACAAAAATGTCATCAAGGAACACCAACACAAACCAATCCAAATATGTATAGAAGACTCCATTAATAAATCTCATGAATACTAAAGGAGCATTGGTTAACCCAAATTGTACAACTATGAACTCATAATGGTTACATATCGGGTATGAAAAGTTGTATGATGAATATCAGCCTCATGTGTGACGTTGATGGTACACTAACTTGAGATCAATCTTAGAGAACACTATAGCCCTCTTCAGTTGATCAAATAATCTATCTATCCTAAGTAAGGGGTATAAGTTCTTCATTGTTTCCTTACCTTTACCAATGCAAGTCTACAAGTGGGATATTTCCAAGTACTGAGCGATAATAGCATGAATGATATCCAAGGAAAAAATACTATCAATGTCACAAAGAGAATATTAAAATTGGATGGTGTCATGGAGGAATTTATTTGTTTCAAGCATTAAATAGTTTGACAAAGACTATTGATAGTGGATTTGTTGAAAAGGTTGGTATAAAACATGTGTGAAAGATTTTGAGCATTATGAGAAATTAAAAGAACATTGGAATATGAAGATGCAACATTGTTTTAAGTAGCTATGGATGAAGGTTGGGAATCACATGGAACACTTGTAGGAGGAGGAACAATAGGATTAGGAATACTTCCAAGACTAACATGTGTAGGATTAATGTTTGGAAAGGATGTAGTCATGAGGAGTGAAGTATATGTAGAAGCACTAGGTAATGAAGTATGGATATGAATAGGAATAGAAGTTTCAATACTAGTTAGAGGTTGATTTAAACCAATATATTGAGCACAATCTTTAATAATTTTAACATTTTTATGGATGAGATGGGAAATAGTAAGCAAAAAATCAACATTATTATCATCATTTTGAATCATCTTCCTCGTCATTTCTACCAAAGAGATGGCTTTCATATTTGAATGTCCTTTTCCTAACCATTTCTCAAACTTTTCCAAGTAACTATTACATTTAGGGGCTTTTTCCAATGGTAACTTCTGATAGAGGATGCCCTTTTAGTGAATTTGGCATTTTTTTTGTAATTTTTCGTGATGAAGTCGCAATTACGATGGTAACGTCTCATTTACCGTCATACTTGTGACGTTTTTAGGAAATATAATAATAATAAAGACAAAATCAAATCATTTTTTCATGGATGTAGCATGAAAACATAGTTTGCATGGGAGAAAATAGGACCAGAAGGTCAAACATTTTCTCATATGCATGTAGATGTACAGAGCTCAAACTGGGTTGTCAATAATTTCACTTTCAAGGTTGGAAATCTACCTGCAACTTCTAGGTGACTTCTCTGGGTAAGTGTTATTTTAGCCCTAAAAATTTATGGTAAAATTTCAGATTATTTAGATTTCATTTGTTTGATTATGCTAAATATGTCTGTCAATATTACATAGAGATCCCCCTATTACTATGATCATTATTGTCTGGATATTGTCTATCCAATGACTACCTACATGTTTTCCCCATAGAAACCTCCTAAATGACATAGGCCAAGTGATCTTTCATACGGTGGTCGGGCTGGACTTGACTCTAGAAGACAACCTAGGGTTTTTCACAGAACATCAAAGATAGAGAATTTGAGCTTGAAGATGGGATATAGTTATGGGAAGCTACTGGAGTAGGAAGAGCACGAGTGGAACAAGGTTGAAAGAAAGATGTGGAATCCAAAAGGAAATGATGATGAAATGATGCAGAAAAAGGAAAATACCCAAAACCCCTGATATGTTTCTAGGGTGACCAAAGTTCCTCTGTATTAGTCAATATAGAAAATAATGGAGTACGATTGTCATAGCTGCCTATGGTGGTGTCTATTTTGAATGCCTAGCTAGTTTCTTCCAAAAATCCTGGGAAATCAATAGGTTTTACTTGTGGGAGGTTGTGGAAGAATTCAGAGAAAATGCATACATGTGTAAGGACATTAATAATACCTTTATTACTTCACTTCCAAAAAAGGATTCGACTAACACCTACAAGGACTATAGACTAATCTCATTGTGCAATGTAGTTTATAATATTAGTACCAAGGTAATGGCTAACATAATCAAATCCATTTTACCATCTGTAATATCTGATGAATAGTAGCGGCCACTATGAAAAAGGGGTTTTATGTCATGTGTGTTGGGTTTCTAATGAGGTTTTCTCTTTTCTTCATGTTGTATTTCTTATGATGTTTAAACTCTAGTGTTAAGTTTTGGTGTGATGATTGGGGGTTGGTGCATGCAGGATTTTTTGTTCCTATCCTTCTATGGTGGATGTTGTAGTTTTTCTTCATGTCCTTCTTTCAGAAGATACGCTTGTTTCTCTCCCACCAAATTTACCATATAACCATTACTGGGGTAACCCTCCAAATGCAAGAAAAAAGGGAATTTTCAAATATGATAAGCTATGCTTGTAACCAGTCCCACAAAGACTTAGAAAAGGGAGTACACATTTTCCCATAACATAATTCCAGCAAGATGAAGTAAATGGACAATGAAGAAAGATATGATCAATAGTTTACATCTTAGAGCTACATAGAATACAATTGAAGCTTTCAAATATATTAAGCTTGAGTATCCTATCACTTGTGAGGATTCAATTCCTAAGGGATAACCAAGTGAAGCTCCATGCTTTGGGCATGATTGTGTTGTCCTATAAGAAAGAAAAATCTCTCTGAGGTGTATGAACACTTTGACTTTTTTGAATATCCATATATCCTTGTTTCACTGAATATGTTCCATGTTTTGATGGATCAAAAAAAAAATTCATCCTTAGTAGTTGAAATGTATACTAATCTATGTGCAAGGATACTTTTGAATGTACTTTTTTAGGAATCCAAAATTTGCAAATTAGAGGGATCTTTCCATAAGTCTTAAGAGGAGAAATTTTATATGCGATCAATATAATCTATTAAATTTCTACCTCAACATGCTATAAATATAGAGATTGTTGTTTGGCTCAGGAACACGTCTAAGAGGAGGATTCCCATTCCAGGAATCATTCCAAAAATGAATTATACATTCATCATTCACTTTATATGAGATATAATTTGTAACAATATCCCTAGATTCCATCATCAAATTCCACATTATCGAGCCTTTTGGGGATTAGAAATTGTAAATACTCTGTGTGGAAGATTATTGTTCAGATATTTAGCATGTATACTTTTACACCAGATTGTTGAAGGTGTCATGTACATGATACAAACTAACTTTCCTCCAAAGTCCTAATTCCTCTTGGATAATTGGTGTAGTCCCACCCCCAGAATACTTATCCACAACCATATTGTCTAAGGACACAAGAGGAATTTTTTTCTCATTCGAAAGATTTCCACTCAAAATAAAATTCCTTATTATTTTTTCTATCTTTGAAACAACTAAATTAGGGGCTTTGAGAATAGCTATGCAATAATTTACTATAGCAGCTAAGACCATTTTTATGAGGAGGATTCTACCAAAGAGAGAAATCCATCTAGCTTCCCAAGCTGTTATCCAAGAAGAAATCTTGTCTATGATTGATATCCAATAAGTTTCCTTGTTTGACCCCATGAACATAGGAATTCCCAGATAAGTGCTTGTAAGTTCATCTGAAGAGAATTGGAGAATTCTCTGAATTATTTTTCTAATCACTTTGTTTGTGTTGAAAATAAATAGCTTGGACTTGTGAACATTAATCTTTTGGCCTGAGACTTTTGTGTATAGGTTGAGAACTTTCTTGACCACTTGGGCCTCTTTAATGCTTGATTTTCCATAGACCAATGTGGTGTCAGTAAACAAGGTGTGAGTGACTAATATTTTAATATTGGGAATATAAACACCTTTCCATAATTCAAGTTCCTTTTTCATGATAATGCATCTACTGAGGGCCTCTACCATAATAATGAACAAGAACAGTGATAGAGGGTTGCCTTATCTAATTCCTTGTTTGGAATGGAAGAAGCCAAACGGTGAACCATTAATGATAATTGAAAGGATGCTCTAGCTATACATGAATGGATCCATTCAAAACTTTTTGGTAAAACTAAAAATTTCCTTAAGACCTTCATAAGAAAGGTCCAGTTGACCTTATCATAAGATTTCATCATATCCAATTTTTCAATAAAGGATGGAAGATTATATTTTTGAATAGAGTGCAATACTTCATGAGAAATAATGGCACCTTCTATTGTTTCCCTTCCCGAAATGAAACCCCCAATTTTGAAGATATGATGTTGGGAATAATAGACTGCAATCTTAGGTAGATTGCCTTTTTGATGATTTTGTAGATCATTTTGCACAAAGAAATTGGCCTAAAGACGGAAAAGGTTTTAGGATCTTTATGTTTTGGTAAGATAATAATTTTGGTAACATTAAAATATTTTAGAACTGATCCACTTCTCCTAGATTCTTTCAAAACTTGCAACAGATCAAAACAAACTGAGAGGGGGGTGAATCAGTGGCCTCAAAAATATTCCAATAAATTAACCCAAAAACTTACTACCACAATATTAAGCCTCTAGTTATCTTCAATCCTACAAGATGAATGCCTTCAAACAATCTTAACAAATAACTACTGCTCAGAGTTCATTGTTAAACCTTATTCTTACTGTTTACCAATTAGCAGTCTTTCATTTACCAAAAAATAGTAAATTGCTTAGTACATACCGGTCAGTCTAGATTTAGTTATGTGTAATGCAAAACACTAAAGTAATGACTCATAAACACATTGACACATGTATTTTTAATGTAGAAACCCTGTTAAGGGAAAAACCACTTGGGACCGGTAACCCAAAATTTTCACTCTTCTGAAGTGAGCTCAGTGAAGAGCCAACCCTATTAAAGGTTACAAACACACTGTTAGGTGTGACCTTGTTAGAGGATTTAAATAGAATAGTTTGTCACTTGATATTGGGCATCTCTATGCTACCTTCTATGACCAAACCCTGGTTTGTCATTTTGTATCTGGCATCTCATGCTATCTTCATGATCAAACTTTTTGATACTCCTTGGGATGTATCTCAATATAGAAAGGATTATTAAGTCCTACTCGGTTAAGAGACTTTCTAAATCAATGGTTAAACTGAAACAATAAATGATCTATTCAAATATACAACTTAGACTTGCAGATTTTTAGATCTATTGTAAGCTCATAATACCTTTCTGGTCAATGTATCTTTTCAATACCTTTGCTCCACTCCTTTCTACTTGGTGATGTTGTGCTTCTCTATTGCTCGGTGTCCACAGAAATCTTTATCTCTTTCCTCAGCTTGATTGATCAGGATTGTGTGAAGTTGTTCATCGTCAGTTTCTCTCCAGCATCCTTCTTCTCTATTCACTCCCCTAATTCATAATGAAATAGATTGTCTCTTTATAGACATGATATCACCGTTTCTATGTTCTTGATTTTCTTTTTCTTGGTGTGATCCATGATTTCAGCCAATCTTGCATTAAAGATTTACTTAAGTTTTATCCCATAGATTTCTCCTTGACAACTGGATAAAAAAACTTTAAATATTTTACTTATCTCTAGCTTTAACTTGTTGATGAAAAAAATGTTAACAACCAATTAACTCTATCTATTTTTGGTGTTTAACTCTTTGATAGCTTTGGTCAACACTTCAGTTCTCCTCAGGCATCTCCGTCGGGGTTGTCTGTCCGTCAGGCATCACTGTGAAGTTATTCTCATCGGTAATGCTTGTGATTTTGCTTGTCAGTAATTTTTTTTGGGTTTCTTTCTTAGGCATCACTGTGACTTTACTTTTGGGTTTCTCTATCTGTCGGGCTGTACTGCTCATCGATGTTTGTTGTCACTTAGTGAATGTTGATCTTTTATGCATTACTGAAAGCATAATCTATTTTCAAGGTTAGGTTGTAAATAGGATCCATCCCATGGGTGTTGAGGACTAGGATCCGTGGAATGAGTAAACTAACAATGTATTATAAGTGCTAATGATCTTACTTGCAGAGTTTTGAAGAAAAAGGAGTGATCAGTGACTGTAACAATGAAGTTTCTAATGAAGTTGATTACTAAGGAGTAGCAGTGGGAGTTTGGGCTTAACAACATAGCCTTTTATGGTTGGAATAGTCTTGTGGGGTGGTATGAATGGTGAATCAACCACCAATTGATCCTGGAAGAGTGTGGAAGGTTGAGATTGGCAAAGCCCTAGATTCAAGGGTTTGAAGTAACCAAATTTGGGCTTTTTGGTTTCCTTGTTTCTTGGGTTTAATTCCTCTTAGGTTCAAGGATTTTGAGTCATTTTAGGTCATTGTCCAAGATTTGAGACCTTGAGGACATTCCTATGATATAGTTGCTTTGTTAAATCATCAAGTTTTTAGTGCATTTACAGGGGTACAGTCAGAGTACTACAATTTGGTCTAAAGAACCAACACCTAAGTCATTGATAGGTTGTCATATGGCCAAAAGGGTGTCTGAATATGAATTTATTTCTCCTAGTGTTTTGGGAAAGTGGAGAGTTTTAAGACCAAAACGGTCACTGTAGGGCTACAAGACTGTCTAATTAGGCCTCTAGGCCAGTTTGAAGACATTTCATCATTATGAGTAAGAGATAACTCTAGAAACCACAAAACCACTTGAATATGTCCTTATATACCCCAAATGCATCAAATCTATCATTGGGTTGCATCTAGAGTAACTTTGGTTGAGTTGAGTCTCTTGAAGCCATTGTGCACTTGGAAGGATAGTTCATTGATAAATCAAATTTTTGCATCTTACCTTGCTAATTAGTCCACCACCCTATCCATTGCATCAAGTAGTATCAGAGCAGGTCATGAAGAATAAGTGGAAGAGAAGATTGCAAGGTACATGGGGGGCTAAGGTTCAACATTCAGGATCAACTTAGTCTTACTACCCCATTGACAATTGATGAATGCTATCAATTAGCCATGAAGGGTGAAGAGAAGATAAGAAGGCATGAGAAGAAGAATAGCACAAGAGGAGGATCTTCTATGAGAGGAAGAGGAGGTAGAGGTACCATTGATTTTCAGAATAACAATGATAAAGACAAAGACAAGCCATACACATCAGAGACAAGAGGTGGATATAGAGGAGGAGGAAGTGGAGGAAGAGGAAATGGGATGTTCATAGGAAGATGCTTTACTTGCAATGAGGTGGTTCATCAGTCTTTTAGATTTCCTAAATGGAATGAGGACAAGGGTAGAGACAGGAGAGTGAGCTTGATGGAAGAAGACACAAAGAGAGAAGAGCAACAAGAGCCCATTATAATTCAACCAGAGGATGGAGAATGCTTATTGATGGGAAGAGGAAAACCATGGCATCCACAAGTGAGTATATTCAGATCAAATTTCTTAATCCAAGGTAAAGTATGTAGACTAATTATAGAATCAGGAGCAAGTCATAATGTTGTGTCTCATGAGGTTATTAGGAAGTTAAATCTGAAAACATTTTTACATCCTAAGCCATATTATGCTACTTGGGTAAATGTGGATCAGAATTTGTTGGTTAGTACTCAAGTCATGATTGAATTTTTAGTTGGAAAGTATAGAGATAGGGTACTATGTGATGTTTTGGATATGAGTTGTGGACACTTGATCTTAGGCAGTTCTTGGCAATGGTCAAGGAAGGTTATTCATGATGGATTCAACAATAAGTATTTGGTTCACCATGAAGGCAAGAGATATGAGTTACAACCATTATTAAGGCACCAAGAAGAACCAATACTTATGTGTTTTGGGTAGGAGATAGAAAATAAGGTTCAGTATGATACTGGATGGAAGAGGGATAAGAAAGTACAGTCAAGAGGCTACTATGACAATCCTAAAGGTGGAGAGCTTTGGGACCTAGCCTTTGTGCAAGTTGGGACCATAAAGTGTCCTATGATGCAGCCAGAGAAAAGCAAGTGGGCAGAGATGTTAGATCAGTGATCTAATCCATGGAGTGGATCAAAGGAGAAGGACTTCCACCCCTCTCATTGTCCTTCCCAAGGACAATCAGCAAACCCATGTTTTTATTTTAACAATTGTGTGTGAATGAAGGTTGGAAAGGTGTGAGAAGGAAGATCACTTTGGGGGATTACTTCACCCCTACATTGCAGATATCCTTTAAGCCACACAACTCTTGGGACAAGGATTTTATTGGTGGTGGGGAGTATGGTGCAGGAGCACCAAGGATCAACATGAAGACCATGAACCAAACCATGAAGACTAGGAAGGAATGGAAGACACTTAATGACAGTCAGAGGTCCAAAAGGATCCTAAATGGTGCAAATCATATCAACTATAGTGTATTTCCTATAATGGTTTGATGCCATGAAATAGCATTTGCATATGAGGAATAAGTTTATATCCTTGAAAGGATTGAATAAATGCAATATGGACCATTAGTGTCCAAGAGTGTCTTAGGGTAGTTAGGATTATAGGAATGATTAAATGAAGTCTCCTAGGTGTTTGGAAACATTTGGAGTTCTTAAATTCTTATTTACAAGGCTTTTAAAGCATTTTTAAGTTTAAAAATTTCAAATATTTAAAATGTAACAACTAGTAGCCATTTAGGAGGGAAATTGGTTTTTCTTGTTTAAATACTTAACTAATCCCTCAAACTAGTTGGAAGAGGTTGGGGAAGTTAATTTTTGGTTTCTATTTGTACTTGGGACTCCATTGTAGAGCAGAGGAGGCCTAGAGAGTACGGACAATCATTGAGATTTCAATAAAATACAAATTTAGTCTGCAACCTTTATGTTTCATGAATTTGTGAAAGGATTCAACACTTATTGGTTTGTCTTTAAATTTCATGTTGGAATAGTAATAAATCTAAAACCATTCATTACCTGGTTCAATGCACTGAGAGTCATCTTACATGACTATACTTTCATTTCCAGTGAATCAAAGTCTGATTTTGTTAAGTTTTTCATCTATTTTGATTAGGTTGTAAATAAGATCCATTACATGGGTGTTGAGGCCTAGGATCCATTGAATGGGTAAACTAAAAATGTTTTATAAGTGCTAATGATCTTACTTGTAGATTCTTGAAGGAAAAGGAGTGATCACTGACTGTAACAGTGAAGTTTCTAGTGAAGTTGATTGCTAAGGAGTAGCAGTGTGAGTTTGGGCTTAACAACATGGCCTTTTATGGTTGGAATAGTCTTTTGGGGTGGTATTAATGATGAATCAACCATCAATTGATCCTGGAAGAGTGTGTAAGGTCGAGATTGGCAAAGCCCTAGATTCAAGGGTTTGAAGTAACCAAATGGGATTCCTTGTGTCTTGGGTCTAATTCCTATTAGGTTCAAGGGTTTTGAGTAATTTTAGGTCACTGTCCAAGATTTGAGACCTTGGGGACATGCCCATGATATAGTTTCTTTGTTAAATCATCAAGTTTTTAGTGCATTTGTAGGGGTACAATCAGAGTACTACAACTTGGTCCAAAGCACCAATACCTAAGTCTTTAATATGTTTTCATATGGCCAAAAGGGTGTCTAAATATGCATTTATTTCTCCTAGTGTTTTGGGAAAGTGAATATTTTTAAGACCAAAAGGGTCACTGTAGGGCTACAAGACTATCTAATTAGGCCTCTAGGCCAGTTTGAAGACATTTTATCATTATGAGTAAGAGATAACTCTAGAAACCACAAAACCACTTTAATATGTCCTTATATACCCAAAATACATCAAATCTATCATTGGGTTGCATCTAGAGTAACTTTGGTTGAGTTGAGTCTCTTGAAGCCATTGTGCACTTGGAAGGATAGTTCATTGGTAAATCAAATTTGTGCATCTTACCCTGATAATTAATCCACCACCCTATCCATTGCATCATAATATTTATCTCTTTGATTCTCTAAATTATTTGACACTTTGTATATAACCAATCAAATTATATCAAGTTGACATCAATGACAATACAGTTCATTAACTAATTTAATGTCTTACATTATCTTTTTGCATTTTGGTGATCAACTTAACATATTCAAACATTCAATCAGTTATGGTTCATCAATCTCTCCCATTAGCATTGATGGAAACACACTACATTATCATACTACATTATTTCTAATACAATATGAAATATATCAAGTGTAGTTCATAAATTCTATCTCTCCCATATATTTTGTTCTATAACCAATACAAATGTTTGGCTCGCAGTAAGCTCATATAGCTTAGATTTATTTCTTGCAATTTCTTCTTCAATCTTCAATCCCTTTACTGGATAGATGTACTAGCTTCTAATTTTGTTTCTAATATGTTCTCTACCTTGACAGTTTCTCTTGATCATCTCTTTTTCCTTTGATAGCAATCTCTCCTTTAGTATGTATTCTCTTCCTCATGTAACTTATCTCCCTTTGATGGATATTTCATATGTAATCTCTCCCTTTGGATAATGATTAATTCTCCCTTTGAATTCTTAGGAACTTCTCTCCATGGACAATGAGTGGATAATGATATAATCTCTCCCTTTGAAAACAATGCCAAAGTAAACTTTTGATCATGCCAAAGTTATATCCTTTCATCCTTTTATAATATACTCCTTGAATTTTTCTATCCATCAGCAATACAGCTCTGTATTATCCAAAATTATCTCTGGTGTTCAGTGCAGATTTGTACCTTGCTGTGTACAGATGTATATTTGCAGTCCTTTTTTTTTTGCTTGCATCAACATGAATGATCTTCTGATTGTGTGTAGGCTGATGTAGCCTCCTAGTCATCTTACTAACCGATAGACAAGGGTTGGACCCTTAGTCTTTGTCTCAGGTAATCAAATGTATCTTTAGGTAGTGGCTTGGAAAATATCTCAGTTAATTGTTCCTTTGACTGAACATATTGTAGTATCACTTCTTTTTCTTGCACTTGTTCTCTTAAGTAATGATACTTGATAGCAATATGCTTAGTCTTAGCATGCGTGACTAGATTTTTGGATATGTTAATTGCACTGGTATTATCATAATCGATAATCACTAGTTCAAGAATTTTCATATTCATACCTTCCAGTAATTGCTTGATCCATGCAATATTAGAGAAGTTTACAGCAGCAGCCACATATTATGCTTCTGTAGTAGACTGTGAAATGCATCCTTGCTTCTTGATGATCCATGTGACAAGTCTGTCACCCATGAAGAATGATCCTCCAGTTGTTATCTTTTGGTCATCTAGGTTTCCAGCCTAATCAGCATTTGTATAGACTTAAACCTCAAATTTTCCTTCTCTTTTATACCATAATCCATAGTCCTCGGTGTTCTTTAGATATCTCAGAATTCTCTTGACAATAGTCATGTGTGATTCTTTGGGATTAGAAGAGAATCTTTCAACTATTCCAATTGCATGTGTTATATCTGGTACGGTATGAACAACATACATTAGTTTGCCAATCATTGATCTATACAAGGTTTGATTTACCTCATTTGATTTTTCTTCTTTTTTCAACTTACATCTAGTTTCCATAGGTGTTCCAAGTGGCTTGGAATATTCCATCTTGAATACCTTCAACACTTCCTTGATATATTTGGACTGGGTGATATATATGTCTGCATCTTGTTGAAGAATCTGTATACCAAGAAAGAATTTGATCTCCCCAAACATAGACATTTCAAACTCTTTTCTGATTTAATTAGAAAAGGATTTACATCACATTTCATTTCCCCCAAATATGATATCATCAACAAATATTTCAGCAATCATAATATTTCCATCGGTATCTTCTTTTAAGTATAGATTGATATTTTCGCTTGTTCTTACAAATTCAATTATTATGAGATAGGAGTGAAGTCTTTCATACCAGGATCTAGGTGCTTGTTTCAATCCATACAAGGCTTTGTGTAGTCTACATACCATGTTTCTCTTGTTTGGATCAACAAACCCTTCTGGTTGTTTAATGTATACCTCTTCTTCCAATATTCCATTTAGGAATGCAGATTTGACATTCATCTGGTATACCTTGAATCCTTTGTATGAAGCATAAGCAAAAATAATTCTAACTGCTTATACTCTAGCAACGGGTGCAAAGGTTTCACCATATTCAATACCTTCTTCTTGTGCATACCCTTTGCATACTAATCTTGCTTTATTTCTTGTGACTTATCCACTCTCATTCAGCTTGTTTCTGAATATCCATTTGGTACCAATGACATTCTTGTCATCAGGTCTTGGTACTAGTGTCCATGTACTATTCTTTTCAATTTTTTATATCTCTTCATTCATAGCATTGACCCATTCCTCATTTTCAAGTGTAGTATTAACATATTTAGGCTCAAAATCACAAAGTAAACATCTAGTGTTTAGTGACTTACTTCTTTTTCTCATTCCATCCTTCTTGTCTCCTATGATCCGATTATGTGGATGATGTCTTCTGACATACTTGGAAATTTTTGGTTCGGCTCTTTTTCCATCATTTTGATCATCATCTTGACCTTCATTCTTATATCCATCTATCAGAACATCATCTTGAGGATTTTCCTGATTTTTTATAATTGTAGCCTGATGCTCGGGAATAATTTTCTGTTGCTCAGGAGTGATACAGTGTTTCTCAAGTAGAGTGTTAGGTTCTTTAGTGTAAACAAACTTGTTGTATTCTTCTGGTTCTTTTCTTCTTTCCTTATCATTCTTTTCTGCAAATTCATCTATTCTTACATTTGCACTTTCAATGATCTTGTTAGACGACTTGTTAAGACATTTATAAGCCTTGCTCTTGGTGGAATACCCTATAAAGATACCTTCTACACTTTTGGAGTCAAGCTTTCCATTTCTATCATCTTTCAAAATATAACATTGAATTCCAAAGATTTTTAAGTAACTTACATTGGGGTGTAACCATACCATAGCTCATAGGGTGTCTTCTTTGTGTCCTTCAATTGTGCTTTGTTCAATGTGTAGACAACAGTACTGATAGCTTCCCTCCATAAATTTTAAGTGGTGATTTTATCAATCATCAGTGTTCTTGCACAATAAAAAAAGGATATGTTTCTTCTTTCAGCAATTCCATTTTGATGTGGTATTCTTGATTCAGAAACCTGTCTTTTAATTCCATGCTCATAACAGAAGTTAGTGAATTCATCTTAAACAAATTCCCCTCCTTTATTTGATCTTATGTATTTCAATTCCTTACCAATTTGTTTTTTTTCCATAGCCTTATATCATTTAAACATCTTGAATGCTTCTAATTTATCTTTTAAGAACATAAATGTCACCATTCTAAAGTAATCATCTACAAAGAGAATGAAATACCTATCACCATAGTAACTCTTTGTCCTCGTGGGTCCACATAGATCAGTATGGAATAATTCTAGAATATCATTAGATGTATGGGATTTACTCTTGAAACTAGACTTTGTCATCTTACCTTTTTGACAATTCTTGCACATGATATGTTCGGGCCTTGACATGCTCAATAAGCCTCTTACTCTTCTTTTATTGCTTATATTTATCATGTTGTCAAAATTCACATGACATAATCTCTTATGCCACAACCATATGTCTTCATTTCTAGCCATCAAACAAGTGGTGTTAATGTCATCAAGATAGAAAAGGTTACCTTTTGTATGTTCACCAGTTCTGATCAACCTTCCTGATTCATTAAAGATCTTTGCCTTTTTATTTTCAAATGTTACTCGTTGACTTGTATTATTCAGTTGTGAAACACTTAATAGATTATAATTAAGTCCTTTTACCCAGTAATCATTTTCATATTTGATCAGGTTATTCAACATTATGGTTCCTTTACCTTCAACTGGACAAGGTGTGTCATTACCCATTCTTACTGATCCACCATTATAGTATTCAAAAGTTTCAAACTTTTGTTTATCATCGGTCATGTGGTGAGTGCAGCCACTATCTATAATCTAGACATCATTCTTACTAACCTTATATATGATTGTAGTCTCTACATACCCTTCTTCTTCTTTGTCTAAATCATCCTTTATGGCTACAAATACCATCTCAATGTCTTCATCAGATTTGGTGTCAGTATCATCAGCTATGTTCTCAGCCAGGTAACAAGCTTTCTTTCCTTTGTCCTTGTAGTCTCGGGGATCTCTTCTGTCAAATTTTTGGTTGCTTCAGTAATCTCTATTATCACCTCAGTCAAACTTCTTTTCATATATTCTATCATCTTTTCTTCTGTTAGGACATCTTGCAGCAAAGTTTCCAAACTCTTTACAATTAAAACATACAAGTGGTAATTTACCTTTGTATCTACCTTTCCCTCTCTACAATCCTCTTTCCATTAGTTCCTCAATCTCATCAATTCCTTGGTCATCACTATCACCTTCACTATCATTCCTCAATGTGTGTCTATGACTTGAATTACTTATTTTCAAAGAAGATTTGAATGTAGACTTTGTAGATGGTAAGACACTATTATCAAAGTTATTCATCTCAAATGAAATCAATCTACCAATCAAACTATCTAGAGTAACATTATTGTTTGCAACTGCTCTCATTTTTTGTATAGCAGATACTCTAATAGTATATACAGGCAATAAGGTTCTTAGGATTTTACTTACCACTATCTCTTCTTCAAGTATGCCTCCAACTCCTTGAATAGTATGCAGCTATAATGAGTGGTATTTTCTCCTTCTTTCATCCTTATGTCATCAAACCTCCTTCTTAGGCTTTATGCCTTAGCTCTTAGTACATTACCATCTCCTGCATGTACCAGATTCAATTTATCCCACATTTTATTTGCAGAGGTGCAGGTTTTTACATCTTCAAACTCAGCATCAGAGAGTGAGGAAGCAAGCTCGATCATCATGCAATTATGCTCATGTTTTTCTCTCAATTTCTCAAGTGTGTGAGGTTTTGTAGGCAACACATATTTAGTATCTAGGTGTTGAGTAACATCATTACCAATACCTGATAGGTGGAGTCTTATTCTGCTTTGCCATGATGCAAAGTTGTCTTTATTCAACTTGGGCACATCTTGTTTGTTCATCTTGTGATCTTTTTCTTGAGTTGTTAAACTCCCTTTCTAAGCACAAAAGCTCTCATACCAATTGTTAGAATAATTGAGAGGGGGGGGTGAATCAGTGGCCTCAAAAATATTTCAATAAATCAACCCAAAAACTTAGTACCACAATATTAAGCCTCTAGTTATCTTCAGTCCTACAAGATGAATGCCTTCAAACAATCTTAACAAATAAATTTTTCTCTGAGTTCACTGTTAAACCTTATTCTTACTATTTACCGATTAGCAGTCTTTCATTTACCAAAAAATAGCAAATTGTTGAGTGTATACTGATCAATCCATATTTAGTTATGTGTAATGAAAAACACTAAAGTAATGACTTATAAACACATTGACACATGAATTTTTAAAGTGGAAACCCTGTTAAGGGAAAAACCACTTGGGACCGGTAACCAAAAAATTTCACTCTTCTAAAGTGAGCTTGGTGAAGAGAAAACCTTTTTAAAGGTTACAAACACATTGTTAGGTGTGACCTTGTTAGAGGATTTAAATAGAATAGTTTTTCACTTGATATCGAGCATCTTTATGCTACCTTCTATGACCAAACGCTAGTTTGTTAAATGGTATCTGGCATCTCATGTTATCTTCATGACCAAAATTTTTGAAACTCCTTGAGATGTATCTCAATATAGAAAGGATTGTTCAGTCCTACTCAATTAAGAGACTCTCTGAATCAATGGTTAAACTAAAATAGTAAATGATCTGTTCACATATCCAACTTAGACTTGCAGATTTTCAGATCTATTGTAATCTCATAATACCTTTCTGATCAATGTATCTTTTCAATACCTTTTCTCCACTACTTTCTACTTAGTGATGTTGTGCTTCTCTATTGCTCAGTGTCTATTGAAATATTTAGCTCTTTCCTCGGCTTGATTGATCAGGACTGTATGAAGTTTTTCTTCATCAGTTTCTCTCCAACATCCTTCTTCTCTATTCACTCCCCTAATTCATAATGAATTAGATTGTCTCTTTATAGACATTATATCATCATTTCTAAGTTCTTGATTTTCTTGTTCTTGGCATGATCCATAACTTTTTCCAATCTTTCTTTAAAGCTTTACTTAAGTTTTATCACATAGATTTCTCCTTGACAACTGGATAAAACATCTTTAAAAATTTTACTTATCTCTAGCTTTAACTTGTCAATGAAAACATGTTAACAACCAGTTAACTCTATCTTTAGCTCTTTCTGGCTAAGTATTTTTTCATTTCTAAACTACAGTTCTTTTCAGTGTTTAACTCTTTGATAGTTTCAGTCAACACTTCAGTTCTCCTCGGGCATCTCCATCGGGGTTGTCTATCCGTTGGGGTTGTCTATCCATCGGGCATAATTGTGAAGTTCTTCTCATCGGTAATGCTTGTGATTCATCTCATTGGTAATGGTTTTTGGGTTTCTTTCTTAGGCATCACTATGAATTTAATTTCAGGTTTCTCTGTCCGTCCGGGTGCACTGCCCGTCGGTTTTTGTTGTCACTTAGTGAATGCTAATCTTTTATGCATTACTAAAAGCATAATCTTTATCTCTCTAATTCTCTAAAGTCTTTGACACTTTGTATATAACCAATCAGATTATATAAAGTTGACATAAATGACAATATAGTCCATTAACTGATTTAATGTCTTGTATTATCTTTGTACATTTCGGTGATCAGCTTAACATCTGCAAACATTCTATCAGTTATGGTTCATCACCAGCAACATCCCAGCATTTTTGAAAAAAGAGTGCAGTAAATTCATGTCGCGGGGCTTTATTAGGGGCCATGGAAAATACAACTTTGTGAACTTCATCAAGAGTGAAAGGCCTTAAGAGAGAATCATTATCTTGTTAGTTAATAATTGTTGAAAGACTACTCAACAACTCTTCTTCTTTAAGTTGATAAGATTGTTGTTGAAGATTTAGAACTTGTGGGGGAGCTAAAATTTCTTTGAAAAATCAAAACCCCTCATCTTGAATGGTTGTTGCATTTGAAATAACCTCACCTAAAGCATTTTAAATAGTGAAAATAGATTGAGCTTCCCTTTTTGTCTTGGCTGAGGCATGGAAAAATTTGGTGTTATGGTCCCCTTCCTTTAACCACAATTCTCTCAATTTTTGTCTCCAATACACTTCCTCTCTCTTGCATAATTTCAACCATAAGTCCTAAAGTTTTTTTTGTTTACAGAAGGTGCCATGATCTAGTCCATGTTGGATTATCTGTTCTTGAATTTGTGAAATTTCTTAGGTTACTTGTTCTTTCTGTTCAAAGATGTTTTAAAACACATGAATGCTCCAATGCTTAATCTAAGATTTGAGATATTGAAGTTTCTTTTAAAATTGGAACATTTTGGACCCTTTGTTATATGGAGCACTTGCCCACCATTGTTAGAGTAAATAAAGGAAGTGTGAGTGTCTAAACCACATTATTTTGAACTTGAAGGAAGGTTTGTGGCCTGAGATAGGAGTCCCCTTACTAATATGTAGAGAAATGGCATAATGATCTGAACATATAAGAAGAAGAATTTATGGCTGCATATTGTAATTGTCCAAGTTTCATGTATTAGTGACTAAAAATATATCTAATCTCTTTTCAATTTGCCACATCATGTCCATCTATGTTTTATCATACTAATTTAATATAATCCACTAGACTCTTGATTGATACTTAACTCTTACCCTCCTTGGTCTTCAAAATAAATGCTACTGACTGTCCTAAAAATAGTAGCTCTGCAACCCTTTGACTCCACACTAAGGGACAGTCATCTAAACCATTCTCCCCAAGCCTTGTGTATTTTTTCCCTCACCAAAATTACACTCTAAAAAACCTCCTAGACTCTTTCCATACACCCCTTCATCCATTACATCCATTTACCAAGACTTTCAAACAGAATGCTTCAACTTACAATGTCATTGTCATTCTAAGACAATCATGTCAACCTCTACAATTTGGCCTTATATGTGTGTTTTAGCCATGGAAGACCAACAATTTCCTTCTGATTTAGGAAAATATTCCCAAGAGATGCTAAAGAAATCACTTGGGTCAAGAGTTGAAAGGAAAAGAGCCATAAATGGCAGTATGTCTAAAGATTTAGTTAGTGGAAGTATTTTTAATATTTATCGGTTGAAAATCTTTTCTATCATTGAATTAGTTATGCTTTTGTATATAGCATCAATTGTCCACTCAATGGTTAGGTCTTTGGGATTTTAAAAACTAACATGAGCAAGAATTTTTTGCTTTAAAATTTATTTTTACATGGCAGCGACCATTTTTTGTTTTACCTAGCATAATGAACAAAAAACAAATAAAGAAAAAAGTAAGATATGTATCTATGTATTTATGTATGTATGTATGTATATATGTATGTGTGTAGATATATGTATGTATGTATGTATGTATGTATGTATGTAGATATATTTATGTACATATATACCTATTCATACATATCGCTAAATTTTTCCAAATATACTATACATTATGTTGGATACTATTATTAACACACACGTGCATATGTGTATCATATGACTGAAGCTACAACATTAACACTCCCTCTTAGTTAGGGAGGATGATCACAATTTACACAAGTTGTTATTTCACAGAATGCAATAAAAATATCAACCATGATATTATAATATATGGATAGTAATATAATACTGAACTATGTCCATATATTACTATCCACTCACTATCCACTGTCAAACATGAGCAATAACAGTGAGTTCCTACAAGGTGTAAAGGTATTGTTCCTTATGTTCAAACAAGAATCAAATGGTGAATTTTTGAATGTGAATTACCTTGAAGTTGATAGGAATGAAGAACCCATCATATATTTTGATATTCCATAGCTTTCTTTCTTGAGTGCATTAGGTGATATGACAAACTATCTCCAATAAATTTTCAAATTTGGAGAGCACTTGGATCAGTTGATCCTTAGGAAATATTGTGAGTTCATTAATCCTTGGCATCACTCATCATGTTTCCTTTTGGAATTTTCAATCATTTATATGTTTTTCCATTCTTAGGAACTCATTTAAACTTCTGTAGCAACCCCTACAACCAATATTGGTTAGTTTGAGAGTGGATAGTGAGTGGACAGTAATATGTGAACATAGTTGTGGATAGTGAGTGGACAATAATATAATACTAAACTATGTCCATATATTATTGTCCACTCACTATTATTGTTCTAACATAAGGAACAATACCATTACACCTTTTAGGAACTTGTATCAGGTTCAGAGGGATATGTTTGTAATTTCAGTGCAATAGGCATCCCAACTGGATGCTAAAGGTATTTTTCCTTATGTTAGAACAAGAATCAAATTGTGAAGACACCTTCAAAATAGAACTAAGTATTTTGGAGTAAGTTTGAATCTGAATTACCTTGAAGTTGATAGGAATGAAGAACTCATCATATATTTTGAGATTCCAAATCTTTCTTTCTTAAGTGCATTATGTGATATGACAAACTATCTCCAATAAATTGTCAAATTTATAGAGTTGGATCAGTTGATCCTTAGGAAATATTGTGAGTTCATTAATCCTCTGCATCACTCATCATGTTTCCTTTTGGCCTTTTCAATCATTTATATGTTTTTTTTCCATTCTTAGGAACTCATTAAATTTTTTGTAACAGCCCCTACAACCAATCTTGGTCAGTTTGAGTGTGGATTGTGAGTGGAATGTTTTATCCAACATAACAATGTCAAACACTACAAGGCTATATTTTTCAATGGTCATCATTTTCGCATCAAAAATTTGGATGACAC
The DNA here is from genome assembly GCA_018584345.1 of Thuja plicata. Taxonomy (NCBI): domain Eukaryota; kingdom Viridiplantae; phylum Streptophyta; class Pinopsida; order Cupressales; family Cupressaceae; genus Thuja; species Thuja plicata. Next base: position 5,374,982 of record MU223645.1, read on the forward strand.
AAAAAAAACTTGTGATTTTGGGATAACTACAGTCTTTCAAGTGACTAATATTTAATCTAGAAATGACTTACATCCTCGAGAGTCTCAAAATCAATACTATGGCATTTTGGAAGATATATTTGAGTGTCACTTTAGATCTTTCAAATTAGTTCTCTTCATTGTCAAATGGTATAGGCTACAAATTAATCAAAATGATCCTGATAGAACTGTTATTGAACATGATAATGGATTTGCAATAATTAATACAAGGTCATTTGAGCCAGTTGGGGATGAGCCCTATGTTCTTCCAAGCCAATGTGAGCAGGTATTTTACGTAGAGGTTCCACATAAACCTGGTTGGTCATTTGTTTTTAGACATGATCTGAGAGGAAGGATGATAAAGTATAATGTGATGGAAGAAGAAGATATCGAAGAAGTAGAAGATGGCATAGATGATGATCATGATCAAAAATTACTCAATGAAGTTCCTGATGCAAATTTCCATGAATGAGAACATCATGATGATGATGATGATGATGATGATGAGGAGGAGGAGGAGGAGGATGATGAGGATGATCGTGATCGTGATCGTGATGATTGTGATGATCATGATGATCATGATCATGATCATGATGACGACGACGATGATGATGATGAGTATGAGGATGAGGATGAGGATGAGGATGAGGATGAGGATGAGGATGATGATGATGATGATGATGATGATGATGAAATTTAGAGTTATGCGATCATTCCTTTATCTATTTAATATTGATTTTTTGATAGAAATATATTTGACTTATAAGATTACATAGTTTATTCATTTTGTATAAGTGATGTACCTTTTAATGTTTTTAATTCATAAGTGATGCTTATGATGGATGTGATTATGATGACTGCATAATGTTCATGTTGTCTACTATGTATTTTTTTGTTTACGTATCATGATATTATTAGCTAACATAAGATAATGGAATTACATATGTAGGCACTAGAACCCTTTCTGCAGGAGCATCCCACACACTCTCATTCATTAATAGGTATAAGTGAATACACCCTATAGAGTTATTTTATTTAATATAGTTATCAATACTAAGATTAATGTCTTGTAATATGTCTCTCCCATTTGCAACATATCTCTCCCATTTGCAAAATATCTCTCTCATTACTAGCTATCTCTATCATTTGATGGAGTGCAGGTAACAAAAAATATGTATTTGTCAGATGTATCATCCACAAGTGAGGGAAGTATAGTAATAGAAGATGAAAGTGAGGTATGTAGTGGGTCTAAAATAGGGAGATCAACTAGAGGTAAAAAGACTAGAAGGAAATTTAATAAACGCATGAAATTTTTTCCTTTCTCAAGGAGGGTCATGCTCCTATGATGATGAGACCAAAGGCGACATCAAGGTCCCCTTGAGGTACCAACATCTACAGAAGCAATGGGTGCCCAAGGAACTTCCTCCAATAAACACTAATTTTTGTGTTAACAACTGGATATATCGCATAACACCATCATCATTACATGGTTTGGGCCTTTTTTTCATGGACGGCATAAAGGTCTCTTACAACAAAGTTGCCAAATTGATGGAGTATGTGAATCCTTGTTATGATTACAAAATTTGGATGCATATTGTTTGATATAAAAAAATTATGCGTAGGTATGCACTCTCATAAAATTATATACAACAGAAACACAATAATCAAAGTGAAAGAATCACTACATAAATTTGATAGAAGGCCAAAAGCAACATGGAATATTGCAGGTTTTATAAATAGTACATGACCTGGGTCAACTAGTAAGCAACCCAATTGCATATTTGAGGCGCACTAGGGAAATCATGTATTTGTATGTGGGATAAAATCAATACGTGTAGGGGAAGATCTTCTTATCAATTACAATTTGAATCACATAGATAGAAACAAATCTACTACCATGGAGGTGGTACGTTTTATGCACCATTTAAACTAACCTCCAATCAATGACTCTAACACACCATTTTATTATTAAGTTTTTTATATTTGATCTTATTCATGGGGCACCATGGAGCATCCACATGGAGGGGATGATGATGACCATCTTCAATCTTCTACTGATGATCAGGTAAACCTTACTGTAATTGTACAAATTAGATAGAAGCAAAAAAAAAATTATTATTATGATCTTTTCTTGATTATTTTGGAGTAATTTTGATATTGCTAATAATATTATTGTCACAAACACAGGAAGGAGACCTGGAAAGGAACCTGCAGTCGCTGAGGGTGACAAATTTGGTGATGACAACCTCATGGATGTTGATTTCACACAAGTCGATGACCCTATCAGCTGCATAAAAAAGTCTCTAAAAAGAATTAGAAATGAAATTAGTTGTTTGTCTAAAATTTTCCCTTCACCTCCTCAGGTAAAAGCAAGGGTGGTTATATTGATGCACCGTGCACAAAACTTGAGAGTAAGTATTAATGAAAATTTTAATTATAAGAAAAGATCAATAATGGTTTTTATTTTATGCTCTTTTATGTCATTAAGTAAAATATAAACGTGTTGTTTTTACAGGATATTTTGCGGGAATTGGAAACTGGTCAAGGCTTTAATGACTATAATATTGTGCATGCTTCAAGTAGATCGCATGTTCTATCCCCCACTTTTTTTCCATTAAATACATAGGAATGATCATAATCAATGACAATATGTTGTAACAATCATTTTTTTATGCTCTAACAATCTTATTCTTAAGGTATTGTCAATGAGCCTCTAGTGGATATGCCACCTCAAAGGAGGACATAGTCAAATGTATCGCTGACCCAATGTCGGCAACTTGTAGCATGCACACATCCGCTATTGCACCACCTATTAGTATGTAGATCTATCTTTTGTTATGTGTTTATTTCCCTTGAAGCATTCTTTCTTGGGGAAATTTCATAATGGATTCATTTTATGCAGTAGGAGATGTAGTAGATGACAATGCATTGGTAATTCCTAATTGTTCTCGTACTCGTAGTATAGGAATGATAGACTACATATTACATGTGTCAGAAGAAGATATGCTTCCCTTGAAATTTTTTAAGGTTCCAGGTACTTTAAAGTTATTATGATATATAGTGTAATAATAATTTACTTATTGATCACTCTTTTTCAAATATTAATGATCCCCTGATATTTTTGCAAGGAATAATGTTTTTTTGAAGAAAACATAATGACTTGAATTTGAAGATATTCGGGGCCACCATACATGAATGGTGGAACATCCTATCCAAACAAACCCCAATTCACTATTTTGATTTCATATCATTTCTAGAATAGTTTTCCTTTGATCCATTTTGTGGACATCGTTGAAGGTAGCTTCACTTCATTTATGAATCTAACAGGTTTTTTTTTGCTTACAAGATGGAACAAGCAAGATATGAACTTAAAGAAACTTTTCATACAAAATATGACCAAGCGTTTTGGAGATAAAGTATTTGAAAAAAATAGGCTCCTTGAGAGAACTGGTTTATATTTCAAGTATCTAAGGGACGAACTATGAGCGTCGCCCAGTATTCCTGTGAAAGAGTGGGAGGGTCTGATTTTGGATACGGAGGATCAAATTGGTAGGAAAGAAGGAAATACACCACCAGATGTCACAAGAAGGTATGTGATACTCTTAAGAATGTAATTAATTATGTACCCATTACTCTTTATACTTATATGATCTAACATATTTCAAACTTTTCATAGGTTAAATGACACATCAAAGGCCACCAAGGCAAGACTAGAAAAGCACAACCAACACAAGCTCAACTCTAGTGGCTATTCAAAACTTGTTGCACGAGTTGTAAGTATTAGTAAATGAAAAATCATGTCAAAATATTTATAAATTACAAACAATTTTGTTTTGATGAAACAATGCAATAAAAACTCACGAAACCAAGAAAAAATGCAGGGCTCTCAAATCAAAAGATCACTTACAGAAGAAGATAAGAAAATTGGTTACCAGCAAGGCTATAGAGTCGGCGTTGAATGGATATGAGAATTGAGTACGCAAGGTTCTAATGATGGATCCATTGAATAGGTAAATAAGCTAAATGAAAATTATTTCAAATTGAATACTTTACCAATTAGTCTATTTTATGTTAAGTTCCAACATAAAGTGACTATATTTGTTTTAAATAAATAACCAATGATAACAATGTGCATGACATTGGAATGCAGTCTGCCAATCCTATAATACAACACATGCATGATGAAGATTTGAATGTGGTGAAACACATGGATGATGAAGATTTGAATGTGCCACATACCAATGGTGGAAGTATACATTTTCTATTCAATTTTTTATGTAATTATTAATACAAGAAAACATCTTGAATTGAAATTGGTTTAGTAATAAATTTTTTTATTGAAATTGGTGCTTCGATTAACGTAACATTTTGTATTGCAAATCCAAAGGATCTAGCTGAGGTCGGTGTCCATGAGAACGTAGAGGTTGAGGCCGCACAAAATGATGTGGCCAGATCAGTTAAAGAGAACCACGGTTATGTTGTTTAAATTAATGAAATAATTGTAACAATTATAATAAAATGTTTTTAATTTAACCCTTTTAGTTGTTATTGTAGATGACCCCCCTTTGCATCAGCATAGGATTAGACATACATCAAGAGTACGAGCTGACGATAGGAAAACTAATGCGGGGGGAATGATGATGACACCGAAGATGTTCTTTGAAAATACATAGACCAAAAAAAAAAGAGAAAAAAGAAATTAATTTAATCTATCTTATTTGATAATGACTAAATTTAATGTATCAATGAATGTTATTATGTGGTAATGAATGTTCATGAATTTAATAATGTGTTAATGAATATTGATGAATCTTTTTTGTTAATGAAAGTTCTGTGATAATGAATGAATGTTATATTTTATTAAGGAATGAATGAATTATTAGATGTTAATGGGGAATTCAGAGTGATGCTAGGGGGGTGGGGCCAAATGAGCTTCCACCTTCACGTGGTTGGCCCTATTTAGTAGATAATATTAAACTATTCTCAAAACAAAGTGAAGCTCAATTAGGTTGTTTATTATCTAGGGTCCCAAATGTACATGATAGGTTATCAAAGAAATCTCAATCACTCTCTCTTACACACCAAACTAATCATAACAGTCACTAGCACCAAAATAGTAACAAACCCTCTGTTACAAAAATCAAGCCTAGTAGCCCTCGTGACTTCGTGACTTCACTATTTAGCCCTCATAGGCCATGTTTCCACCATTGGCATTACAATCGATGTTTATCTTTATTGTATTGGGCCCACAATTGGCCTCAAATGTTTTTGGCAATTGACTTCAAATTTGTTGTTATCTCCTCACGGTTACCCATGTTTCATTCTACATCCTTAGTTATGTGGAATTTTTAATATTAGTTTGTATCAAAGTTTCATGATCAGGCCTTTTACACCTTGACTCTAATTCAAGGTCTAACCATAAATGTTTCCCAAAACTTCATTTATTTATCCAAAAACACTAGCATTAAGTTTTTAATGCTTAATATTTTTTACCAAACTACAACTCCATACTGCATTGGGACCTTAACTATTGAATCATCTAGATCTGAAGTTTTCGCATTTAGAGTAATTTTTGCCTCTACAGCTTGGTAAGACATTGTGTTGGTCACTCCCACTATTTTTTTTTTCAAATTTTCATAGCTAGAGATGCGTCCTAATATGCTTGCACACCTATGTCAAACTTTGACACTGCTCCTAATTTTGTATCTTCTAAAATTAGAACTATAAGTTTTGATGAGATTGTGCAATCGTCCTCTTCAACTTCTTTAAATTGAACCATTTGACTTGATATGTCAGATTCATGAAATCTTGACTTTTCTTTCTCATCCATTGGAAGTGAATCTCTTGTTGATTTATATTGTGATCCTGATCTAGAGAAAGAATTCAGTAGGGGTTATAAAAAAAAAATCATTTTCTTATATTAAGATGACTTTGGATAATTTATTTTCTTCCTAATTTTCATTTTTTCCCCTTAACAAAATTGTAATAATGTGTATTTTCAAGTTTCTTTGCATTTGTGTAATTATATTGTAAAATGACAGTAGAAATGGGTTCCCTTCAATTTTAGCATGCAGTTTAATTTGTATATGTGTTGGTGTCTTACAAGGATAATTCAAAGAGAAAGATAGAGTTTACATAAAATTTACCATGGACATGTTTTTCATCACCTTGTTATATCTTTTATTTTTTAGTTTTATTTGAATACTTTTGGACGTGTTCTATTGGGTTATCTTGCCAATATTTATTTATGTTAAACTTGTATTAACTTTATAAATTTTGTGTATTTTAATGGACCATTGTAACTCCAAGAAAAAAAAGTATAGATCAGAGTTTTATTTGATATAAAATACAACATACTTTCACTAATATCACTTTGGTTGTTTTTGGCTCTTCTGTGAAAAGACGAGATCTGATCCTGGTACTTTTTTTATTTGAAACTATTCCATTCTTCCAATATAAGATACGAATGAGTTATGTTTGTTACCTTTCCTGCATGTTCCTATCATATTCAAGTGTGTATCTCTCACTATCTTTTGGTCACTCCCAACACTAGATTATTTCATGTGTCAACCATTGTTGTCAAGGGCTCTTAGCTTCCAAGGTACCTGAGCTTGTGAATTAGGTTCTTGAAAACTATAAGTTGTGGGAGAAGGTCACCGAATTTTATATCCAAGAGTGACCATGGCTTCATTATTAGTGTATATCTTAGTTTTGGCAATAACATTTGTTAATAGTGCTTCTGCAAGCCATGACTATGGGGAGGCTTTGAGCAAAATCTTACTTTTGTATGAATCTCAGGGATCTGGAAAGCTTCCCATTAACTAGAGAGATTCTTAAAGAGATGATTATGTAGTTAGAGATGGATTAGCTAATGGGTTTATTAATATAACTTAGTCTTAGTTTAATGTTGCTCCACTTGCCAAACTAGCAATTGTGACCTAAAGTTTTTTTGTGTTTTTTGTGTAAATCAATTTTAATGCTAGTGAGATGATTGGAAAATCAATATGAATTATACATTTTGTTCATTTAAATACATTATGAATTATATAGGTTGTTAATTTTAATGCATGCAATGTTGGAAAGTTGATTTGTTTGCAGGATACTATGATGCAGGTGACAATGTGAAATTTGGAATTCCAATGGCACACACTATCACCATGCTCTCATAGAGTATGATAGAGTATGGAAAATAGTTGGCTAAAAATGGAGAGATGGGGTATTCCATGGAGGCTAGCCAATGGGGCACTGATTATCTCTTAAAATATACTCTCGAGCCAAATGTACTATATGGAAAGGTGAGTATTCTTTTTCTTTTTAGTTTTGTGAGATATGGATCAAGTGGATGAAGGAAAAGCTTAAATTTTGGCGATCTGAGAATAGTGTGGTTTTACTCTGGTCTCAGGGGGTTATTGTATTATAGAACATAACTATTAGCAGAGGCTAGAAGATATGAAAACCTCTAGACCAGCATACAATATTGATACCAACAATCCTTGATCAGATCTTGCAGGAGAAATAGTTGCAGCTATGGCTACTGCCTCTATAATTTTCAAGGACACCAATCATGTTTACTCTAATGAGCTTCTCAATCGTGCCAAATAGGTTTGTTTGGATTCAAAAAAATTTAGATTCTTCTCCTTGATTATATTAAAAATTTTGTATTTCATTCTGCAATCTAATGTTTTCTTTAATTTTTGTGACTATCTTACAACTCTTTGAATTTGTTGACAAATACAGGAGAAAGTATGATAGTAGCATTACTAATGTTTGAAAGCTTTATGGATCAATCATTGGATACAATGTAAGTTCTCATCTATGTTTCCTTCACTATACAAATTCAAATTCTTGTGATGTTGTGCTTAAATAATGACAAGTTTTCTTTGCACACACTAAATATTTTTTGTAGGATGAATTACTATGGGTAGTTGCATGGCTTCATAGAGCAACTGGGGGTCAAAACTACTTCAATTACCTGACTGATAATGCAAATTCCATGGGTGGAAAAAGATGGAGCATGATTAAGTTCTCTTGGGATGTTAAATATGCAGGGGTCCAAGTGCTTGCATCCATGGTCAGTAAGGGTGCAATCCATTCAAATTATTCAATATGTAGTAGTAATTAGAATATTATACTTGCCATATGATTTTGATGAACTGAAAAATCAATACCTAATGATAAAATGCATGAAGAAAAATGGCTTAACTTGGTTCCTTTACTTTTTAGTAGTCAACTGTAGATTCATCCTGTAATTAATATCATAAAAAAGAAATTGGGATGTGGTAGTTCCTCTTGCAAGGTAATGGTGGGGAAAAAGAGGTTATGTTGTAAAAATACCAAGAAAAACCTAATTTTTTCATATGTTCTTGTCTTTACAATGTAAAACAAACACCCAGTATGAGATACATTAATAAATGCCTTTTAAAAATACAAATGTTCTATGCATATTTATTTACAAAAGATGGTCGTGAACTATGTCATTTTTCTCCTTTATCAGGTGGGCTCCTATATTGGTAGAAATGGAACAACATGCATTTTGTGACAAGTGGAACAACATGCATTTTTACCTTAAGAGGCACACCCAAGGGTTCTTTAGTATGTTTAAGTGATTGGTGAGAGTTTCCTACATCAATTGGTTAACCATGCTTTCTCCAGTTTATTTGGTTATTATCTAGATTTTGTGAGAGTTGCTTACATTCATGTAGCATATTTTTTAAGATAAAAAAATAGGAACTTTAGTAATAAAATAGGCAAGGTGCATAAATAGGACTTTGAGTGATTTTTCAACCCTATATGGACCATGGAAAAATCTATTTTTGTTGAATTCTTGATGTTTTAGGATTTTTGTGATTTTGATCTTTTTTTAATGGAGATCCTTAGCTGGTAAATTTTGATCTCAAGTACTTCATAGACAGCTAATATTTGATCTTAGAATTAAAAATATATTTGATGAATGCCCTCGTAAGAAGTTTGATAAATGTAGTGACCTTGAAGTGTTATTATACAATGCTATCATTGTTTCTTGCATTCTCACATGGAGTTTTTCATATACTTACTATGTTTCAACATTTATCAACATTCAATAATATTTCATAGTTTTTATCCATGTATAATGTTGCTCTTAGGATTTTATGGAGTTTGAATAGATAGAATATTTGTCTTTTCTCTTTTCCCTTAGGCTTTTCTGCCCTTGAACTATTGATGGAAAAACTTGAAATCATGTTTAATGGAAAGTACTAGTTATAAAGAAATATTTGTCCTATTGTGATAAAATATTTCATGTTATTTTAATCTAAATATCTTTGAATTTTTATTATCGCATATTTCTTTAAACAAGAAAGTTGAATACTTTAAATTACCAAAAATATGATGGTTTTCTTAATGGAGAATCCTGCCTTGTGATCTCCTGACGGAATGCCTTCCCTTAGTCCCATGAAATGAGCTATTACTTCATCGTTCTCGAAGACATCTAGATCTGGTGGTCCTTGTTGATCCCATTCTATAAGCTTAGGGTGTACAAGATAGACACTTTCACTACTGTTTGGCTCAAGTTGACTACAAGGGACTGCGGATATGGTGCCTACAAAATTGGACTGTGATGAGGACGTACCACTTGATGTCTGATAGATGACATGTTTGTCTATACAGGGTTGTTCGGTAATAGTCAGTTGTTCAAATAGGTCTACTAGATTTATGATAATGTCAGCTCAAGGGGAAAAATAACGGATTGACAGTTCGGAATCGTGGAGGGATCTCCACTCATACTCATGGGAGTCTGTCTCAATGGAATGTTCGTCCGATGTCTCACTTCCTTGGTTATCGTCGATTGCTATGTGTAGGTTTATTTGGGATTGTGTGGTTCTCTCTTCGGTGGGCAACAACTATGCTAATATGTTGCTTATTAGGACATGCTCGGTGTTGTGCCCCCAGTGCATCTCTGCTACTTGCTCTTGATTGACTTGAATGTCTTGAATCACCAAACTAGTGCTTTGTTGTCCATATCCCAAACCTCTAGTGTTTCTTTGGATTGGTGGGAGAGGCAATTCATATATGCCCTATTGCCTTGCCCCCAGTCGAGTTGTACCATCATACCCAAATCTTTGTATCATTATGTAACTATTTTCGTAGTTTTCCAAAGGTACTGGTGGTTAAATTGTCTCAGGGGAGTCTCGATATAACTAGGTATTGATGTGTTGCTCAAAAGGATTCTCTTCTGCTATGTCCCCCCATCGGACAAAGGTTTTGGGTGGACATCTAAATAGAACTTGCTGCTGATTTTCTGTTGCACTGACAGGTTGTGGCATACCGTGAGTTCTAGGGCTTAGAGGCATGTACGTGATGGTGAAAGCCTCTTCATATCTATATTAACCACATCCTTGGTCTGTGATGGATATCTTGCCTGCTTTTTCTGTGACATCTTTAAGATTTGCATTTGAAGGGGAGGAGATACTTGCGTCCTGGTTAATGACTATCTTTCCTGCTACCCATGTAACATCTTAGGGATTCAAATCTAAAGAGGACGGGATGCTTGCATCTTGGTTTGATGGTACTTGGTTATCGGTGTTGATTTGGACTGCATTGCTATATTGGAAGGGATTGGGATCTCCTTCATTGATGATCTCCTCTCCCTAGTGAGGTAAATTGATGCATTCATGGTATGTTGATGGTACAGCTTGCATTTCATGTATCCAAGGTCTCCCTAGTAACATAATGTATCCCAGTTCAAGATCTAAGATTTGGAAGGGAGTGTTTTTGACCACAAGTCCAATGCAAACAGGTAGAATGATAATACCCTTAGAGGACCTTTCCTCTTCATCATAGGCTCTGATATTTATCCTCCTTGTGACATCAATGCTTGATTTGGAATAACCCAGTTGCTTGATTAACTTTAGAGTACAAATGTTTAAACCAGCTCCACCATCAACAAGGACCCTACGGACAACGCTTTTGTGGATTTGGACAAGTAAATGTAGAGGATCATTATACAGGGATTTATGCGGTGGCACATCACATTCAATGAATGTGGCATGTTTGTTAGCTACTATATGGTTGACCATTGTTTGGAAGCTTTCTGGTATTATGTCCCTTGGGACAGCTGCATTTTGAAGTGCTTGATCAAGTGCTAGTTTATGTTGCGGAGATATGCACAAGAGGTCAAACATGGATATTTGGGCAGGTGTGCGCTTTAGTTGGTCCACTATGCTTGTTTGTGGATCTAAGTTTTCTATAGGATTGGCTGATGTAGTAGCTGAGGATGGTACACCTTGCAAGATGACTCTAGCACGACACGTAGTTACAGCACAATTGTTACCTTGGTCCCTGATAGTGATTGTGGCCACACGGTTATCTGAAGGATTTATGCAATTTATGACATTGTCACTGTTGGCATATGTATAGTTAACTTTATTGGTTTGTCCACCAGACCTGGAGGCTTTTCCTTTGTTGTGATCACGGAAGGTATCATTGAAAATGGTGTGATCAGTTGTGCCTTTATTTTGAGTATTTGTCACATCAATGATCCCTGTGTCAATCAGATCCTGAATAGCATGCTTCAATCAGTAGCAGTTGGCTTTTTTGTGCCCCTTGACCCGATGAAACTCACAGAAGTCTTTGTCATTATACCACCTTGGTTTTTTTTCCTCTTGTTCAAAGTCTCTGATTTCTGGGAGAGTGATAGTGTTTGATTGTATCAGCTTACATAAAAATGACTCTATTGGCTCTGCCAATGGTGTGAAATCTTATTGTTAGAATTGAAACCATGGTTTGCGTTGATTCTGTTGATGGCTATTTGAAACAGCGACTGCTTGTATAGGGGGAGGTTGGTTTTGGGTGTATGCTTGTTGAGTGGGCCCTGTGGGGTTTTGGTTTGCCACAGGTGCGCCTTGCAGTGACACCTTGGGCTGCGCATAGTTGACCATCTTTACATCAATGACACCATCGCTAGTGATATTTTTGTTCTTGTTCCACCACTTAGCTCTTTCTGTTGCATTCTTATTTGTGTTTGTTTGTGTAGGATCTGCAAGGATACCTCATTTTCTACTCACAATGAACTCCTCTTTCGATGAGTTGTGTGAATTTCAGAGCTAACTATAGCTCTATTGTGAATGACATGTCTGGGATCAGATTCTCAACAAACATGACTATCAAGTCTTGTTCGGGCACATCATATGTTATACAGTTTGCTGTGTTCCTCCATCTCTGTAGGAATTTCACAAAAGACTCTCCATCTTTCTTTTTAATGTCGCAAAGGTCCTTGATGTTGACCTTGCGCTCGATGTTATGATGGAAGTGAGCTATGAACTTTTCAAATAATTCTCCCCAAGACTGGATGTCATGAGATAGATGTGAGAACCATTCCATTGCTGGTCTGGCTAAACTTTGTAGGAACAGTCGCATTAGATATGAATCATCATGAGCGACTTTGATGCAACTAGCAAATAACTCTCGTATATGCTCAATAGGGTTGGTCCTTCCCCTATACTTGTTGAATTTTGGCACTAAGAAGTGGTTTGGGAATGGAGACATTTGAAGAGAATGGTCAAAGGGGTATGGGTATAAATCCTCTGTGGTATAGGATTTAGTTTGCCCCTAATTTTGCATATCCATCATTTGGGTTTGAAGGGTTTGCATTTGTTGCATTAGCATGTCCGTTTGATATTGCGGCTGATGCATGTGGACATTCCTTTGTGCCATGGTAGGAATGAGGCTACGCCTCTATGTCCCTTGAGTAGGAACATAGTATTTCATCCTAGGGACTTGATATTGATTCCCCACCGAGTGATTTGTAACTGTAGGGACATGAGTAGTACATGGTGGGTTTTGAAGTGTTTGCTGTTGTGACTGAAACTAGGGTTGATAATGTTGGGGTAGGTATTATTGCTGCTGAGGTTGGGTTTGAAACTAGCGTTGTTGTTGCTATGGTTGGATATGAGGCAACTGAAGCTGGGGTTGCTATATCTAAGGTTGGATATGAGGCAACTGAAGCTGTGGTTGTTGTTGCTGAGGTTGGATATGAGGCAACTGAAGCTGGGGTTGCTGTTGCGTAGGTTGGATGGGTGTCAAGATGGGTAAAGATGTAGCTTTGAGCGGGCCTTGACTATAAATAGGTCCTCCAGAGATGGATCCTTGCGGGCATGATGTGTTGATCCCAAGACAAGTGTGGATAGATTGCAGCAGCGGCATAGTTTCAGAACAACTCATGTTTGGTGGGATGGAAGGCATAGCATGAGAGTTGGACTGCATTGGCCATGAGATTAAGGGTGGAGGCATACTATTGACCATGGGTGCACTTGGTTGCGAGCTTGTCATGCCTTGAGTAGATGAGGTGATGGCTTGGGTCGGGTCATTGGTTTGATTGGATGCAGTTTGTGTCGATGTGGGTAAAGCCAATGGTGGAAACATCTATGACATAATAGGTAGTATCTAAGGAGTGTCAGTAGTGTTTTGACCTGCGAGAGGGTTTTCAGGCCATATAGTTGATACACTAAATTCAGCGAGGAGTTTGACTCCCTTCTTTATTAGCATGGCCAAGTAACATTTAGGGTTCCTCTCTACAACAGCGTCAACTACTTTGGTGGAGTAGGCTTATTGTTCCACATCTTCAAGTTCTTCTATGATATCTTGGAAAAAGGATGCCCCACGGGGTTGTTCAATGAATAGAGAAGAATAGGTGTTCATGAAGGGATCGTTCTCTTGCTCTTCTTCCCAAGCGGGGAAATGGTTGATATATGACTCATCAGGTTGAGCTCTAGCCTTAGACCTTGTGTAAGGTCCTCTATGAGGTGTTTGAGACATAGTGTGGTCCAGGTTTTGTAACTAAAAAAAGTGATATAAAGAAAACAAATAAGAGGATCCTTTCTAAGAAGAGTCTGAGTTATGTTTTTAGACAAGGGTAATTCTAAGGACAGATTTTGATATAACTTGATCTCAAAGTGGTGATGATAAAAGATAAGATTTGCCGACCTTTGCCTTGGAAAAAGTTAATTTGATAAAGATGATGATGTTTGATATGATGAGATCAAGATATTTTGAGTCTGAGCTTTCGAACTAACAATGTTTTTGACAATAATCGTACTTTACAGAGAAAGGGTAATCTTTGATGTTTAGAAATTCACACAATGTTCTTTGCATTTTCCTGGGATAGACACTAGTTTTGGACACCAAATGAAGAATTTTTTCAAGGTTTTTTAGGTCAGAATAGGAATATAGTATATCTGGTCAAATGCGGTACAATTTCACTGATTGCGATAAAATGACTGGCCGATTATGGTAGTTTATCACACAATGCTTCTGATTTGCAAGATAGTTGACATTGACAACCCTAGACTTTAACATGTTTGACTCATTTTGACAGTTTGGATGTTTTGTTTTGCATTTTTAGAAACTAATCAAAGGAACAAGCACAATAGACACTGTGTTGTGAAGAATGAAGATTGAAACTGTGTATGTTCTACAACTTTTTCAAGTTGCAAGGTTATCATGAGGTCTCAATAATGAACAGTCAGATTAATCTAGGTCAAATGGCTTCAGAATACAATGTTATAGGCCCAATGCTTGAATGTCTATTAGCTCACATGACATAGGTGCCCGTATTTTTTTCATTTCTAGGTATTGTTGCCGTGGAGTGAAGATCTCTTTCACTACACAAATACCATGCGACACATATATTGGGAATCTTGGGGGGAAATTCTACAACCCCTTGCACTATAATAAGGTATATGTTTGGAGGTAAAATAGGTTGGCCTCTATTTAACAAGGTTGTAGTAAGGGTCTGTGGTGTCTCTCCAATCGGTTTGTACGTGCGTGACTCACTTAAGAGCCTAGTTGATCACGTTGGCTCCTTAGGGATATTCACCCGATCCAGACTATCATCAACACGCCTCTCCCGAGCTTGGCTAGATAAGATAGAACTTTGGTTTGCACCTTGTTTATATACCAATCGGAAGGATTACCGATTTAAGGTCATTCTCTGAGGAATAAACGCATTCACTGGACAGGCCTTTCTAAAAAGTATAAAGGTTTGTAATCTAACAGTTTGTGCAAGTGCACCCAAAACTCAAGACACAAGGTAAATCAATTAAGCTCCAAACTTTGAAATGTGAACTAAGCTACACCACCATACAAGCACAAATGTCCAATTTTAAGCCCAAAAGTAGGTGTTGATTGCTTGTTCAGTTTTAATGCACCCAATCGAAAGATTTTTTGCCTTTGTTCAATTTTAATCCCCACGTCAATTTTAAACCCAAATCTAAAATATGAGGTGTGATATGTTTTGCAAGCACTGTTCTTTTTAAACCCAAATCAACAAATGAAATCCTTTTAGTTTGTGTTGTTTAAACAAGTTAGTACAAAAAAGGATTATTCACAAAATGAGAATATGTGAAACTTTGAAATAACGAAAGGATGCTTACCAAAACTTACCCTTCTCTATCCTTGGTGACCCTGATCCAATCCTGCACAAAAATAGAAAAGAATGTTAATTTAAAAGCCGATGGGCAGAAGTTTTGGATCTGATGTCTGTACTATTTCCTGTGATTGCGGCAATCTTCCTCCAAATACGGTAATACTCTGTCAATTGCGATAAATAACTGGCAAGTGCGGCAATATGCTGTCGATTGCGATAAATAACTGGCAACTGCGGTAAAATGCTATCGATTGCGGCACGGATCGGGTGATTACGGAAAAATACAAGAAGACAGAAGATAAGAAATAGACAGAATAACTGTGAAAGCCTGCAATTAATTGCGGTATTAAACCAGTCGATTGCGGCACTATATAGACGATTGCGATAAAATACCAGCAATTGCAAAATAGTACAAATGTCGAAGAAAAGTGTGATTTTTAAATTTACGACTGTACGGCCGTGGTTAATCAATCTGTTTCTTCATCTGCAAGAGATATTTAAGCTATTTGTTCATGTCGGGTTCACCAAAATGTACGCCTCTCTCTCCGATTCCCACAGCTTTCCAAAGGTGAGGGTTAGTAGCAAGGGTTTCACAAATGAATACAAATCAAGTATATAATGACTACTAAACGAATAATAGAAATGTGAGCAATAAAATGTACAAGCAAGAGAAAGGAAGACAAATAAATGCAAACCCCACGATGCTTGAAGCTTCTATTGTTTCTCTCTACTCCTTCTGAAATGTTGTTCTTGATGCTCAGTATTGGCGGGGCAGCGTCTATGACTTGAGAAGATTCAAGAATTTGATAATTGAAATATGTGTGTGTGGTCGCAAGATGGCTTAAATGCTAGAACCAAACTGACGAAGTAATGGTGCACGAGAGCTTGAAATCCTAGACCCTTCAAATGGTTATGAAGGGTTTATTATATAAGAATTGGTGATGATATGAATGGTTGAGATCAATCCCAGAGATGGGGAGATGAACGGTTGAGATCAAAAGGAACAGGAGAGGTCCTCAGTAAACTCCACCTCTTTATTTGGTAAAAAGGAGATAGAGTTTGGTTCACTGAAGAGCTAATTATGAGTTACCTTTTTGAACTGAAGAGGTGGGTGAAGTTACCCATGTGGACTGGAGAGATGGGTGGAGTAACCCATGTGATCTAATTGGAGTTATCTCTTTGAAGATAAATGAATATTTAATTCATTTATTTAATTAATATTTTCAACATGTGAGATAATTGAATTCTTTTTAGTTAAGAATTGCTTTATTTGATGAAATTAAATTAATTTAATTGAAATTAATTTAATTGGAAGAATTTAATTAGTAAGTTTAAATATTTGAATTTAAACTATAGGAAATTGAGTTTAATTAATTAATTTAATGATAATTAATCAATTAAAGCTAATTAATTAAATAAAATTAATTATTTAATTAATTTTGAGAATTTGATTAAATGATTTGGGGAATGAATTTAGAGGAAAATAGATGATTAATTAATGATTAAAAAATTATTAATTAATAGATGAAAATTAGTATTTTTAATGTAAAGTCGCAAGCCTGTCCATTTTAGGGTGTCTACATTTCCCCCTCTTTGATGTGATGTGACTTGTCACAGTGTGTCAAAGATTCTTTGATTTTTCTCCTGCTTGCCCCAGCCTTTAGTAGGTGTATTTATGCCCCCTCAACAAATTTGAGAAAAAAGTTACGAGACGAGCATTAATTTGTTGAAACTGCAAATTGTGGAACTGGGTAGCTGACAGATCTGAAAAATACTTAAACATGCCCTTGTAATTGACCTTTGAAGTTTTCGGGGACCGGGAAGAAATTTCGGAGCTCCTAGGTGAATTTAGGGTTTCTCAGAACCCTTATAAGTAGCTAAGGGAGCTCTTCATTTGTCACATTACGATTTGGAGCTCTGACTATCTTTGGTAAGTTGCTATTCATTTCTGCCTCATTTTCTTCCTGTTTTTGAGCGATGGCGGGGCTTCCGGGTGTTGTTCACATCTTTGATTGAGTCCGCTCGTACCGCTGACCTGCTACCTCTGGACGTCCGGTGAGTTTCCTCACTTTGCGTGTCATTTATTGTATTATTTATTGCTTTAAAATTTTGTACTTTTAAAAAAAAATTACACCTTTACCGCAATCGACTACAGTTTTGTCGCAATCGCGGTTTAAATGCCGCAATTGCTGGTTCTAAGCCGCATTTGATAAAAGTGTCGCATTTGCCTACTTAAAATGCTGCAATTGTTGTTTGAGTTTTGCACTTGTAGTTTAGGTGTCGCAATCGCATAAAAGTACCGCAGTTGACCATGTTTAATGTCGCAAACGACTATTTAACATTGTATGCCTTATATCTTTGTCAGTTATCTATCTCTTTTAGCTTCTGTTACGTTCCTCAATATCGAAAACTAATAATTTTCTATTTTTGTACTTTTTGTGTAGTTCGTTGGGCATATCTTGCGATGTCGAGAGTCGAGGCCAGCAGGACTCGTATACAGATTTCAACTTTCATAGGATGAGAGGTCAATACTTCGTGACCTGGGATTATATTAGATTTGCTATATGTCAGAGATCACGACCAACAAGGGTCTAATCTCAGCTCTTCTAGAGTGATGGCATTCGAAGACTTGAACTTTCTGGTTTCCCATTGGGGAGTGCACTGTGACTTTGGAGGATGTGTATCGCATCCTCCAACTCCCTATCCAGGGCGAGTTGGTGGAGTATTCCACCCACACTAGTGTCACTGCATTGAGTGAGCTCTCTGGACTGCCCCGGGATCATCTTAGGCTTGCCGGAGGTTATGACATTCTGTGGTCGAGATTCAGATTTGGCCTAGATAGACTATCCACATTGCTGGGTAGTTTTATTTGTGGGATCCTTTGCCCCGATCGGCGTCAGCGTGGTTTTTCTGTAGGGTTTGGTAGTGTTCTTCATGGTATGGTCCGAGACCATACTGTCTTTGCATGGGGCCCATGCATGTTGGCCCACATGCATTTCCATATGATGTATGTGACTTACCTTGATCGTAAGTCACTGGGTTGTGGTGCCACATTATTGCAGATTTGGGTGTGGGAGGATATAGTTGTCTATCGTCCTATGGGTACCTGTGCTCTCCCGGTCGATAGGCCATATGTATATATGTATGACAGTGCGATTGTTCAGACCCATATGGGTCATCTTTCTTACTGGCGATAGCAGCTTGACATGATTCCCTATTTTCTTTGGAGACCTTACCGAGATTGTCCTTTTTGGGATGGTGAGGATATCCATCTTCCTTTTTGTAGACAGTGGAGATACATGATTGGTCACGTTAGTGACCATGTACATATGATTGATTTCCATAACACCGATAGGTGTTACGATAGTTTCGTGAGCAGCAGGATGTTTCAAATTCATATGCCTATTTTACTCGACGATCGAGGGATGCTCATGTCTGGGGTGCTGTAGTGTCACTTGATGTTGCTCGCACTGAGTTTTTAGGACTGCTTCCTGTAGCATGGACCTGGCGTTCTGCTACTGTTGACCCAGGTTTGTCTTTTTTGTGATTGCTTATGTACTTCTTTTCTGCTCTCTAATTTGTGCTCATATCTTGCTTTGATACTTGTGTATATCTCCTATGGTACTGATAGTTGACTTATCTTTTGCAGGCACTACTCCACAATATGATGCCCATTAGTTGCAGCATCGTCCTATTGCCTTGATAGATGTTTTGCATCCTGTTCTCAGGACTATCATGCGGAGGGCTCGATAGGTACGGCGTGGTAGGGGAGGCCGTGAAGGAGGAAGGGGTGGTGGACGAGGAGAGAGGGATGGTGGACGGGATGGTGGATGAGGGAGAGATGGGAGGGATGGTGGGAGAGATAGAGGCCGAGGGAGAGGTGATGATGGAGGAGATGATCCTAGTCCTGGGGGTGTTGGTGGTGGTATTAGGGTTGGCAGTGGTAGGAGTACGGGATACTCTAGTGTGCCCAGAGTTGGGTTGGGGGCTATTTTGGAGGAGGAGGAGGCTCTAGAGAAGGAGGCACCGCAGTTGGTGTGTAGAGTACATAGGCAGAAAGTAGCAGTTTTGCCTCCCCGACATGAGGATCGGGTCATTATTGAGGAGGTGGATGTGGAGCTCACTGATATAGATGTGGAGGCTCTTGATGAGCAGAGTGTTGAGACTGGTTCCTCAGAGGAGAGTGGCAGTAGCAGGAGTAGTACTGGTGAGAGTTCAGAGAGTGGGGAGGGATTAGGTGACAGGGCTGAGGAGGGTGATTTGGATGTGGCGATGGGGGGGATGGATGATGATCCCTCAAAGGTGGAGTGCCTGACCCAGGAGATTTAGGACCTTCAAGTCTGTCTTTCCCTATTTGATGCTTGTGCCATTGCTTTGGAGGCCCGTCTTATAACTACAGAGTCCAGAGAGCGACAGGCTCAGGCTGAGGTCCACTCATTTATTGACAGTGTACAAGATGTATCCCATAGAGATATTTTGGATAGATTCTACAGATTTGGGCGAGAGGCTTAGAGGGAGATAGAGTATTGGAGACGACACTATGAGGGTGCAATTCCTGCTGCAAAGAGGGTTCCTAGTTATACTACCTCGCAGAGATCCAGCAAGGCACAACATTCATAGAGTAGCAGTGTCAGAGCTCCTGAGTCCTCCCATAGGATAGATTCTTATATGCCTCCCCCTCGTGCCCCTCCTGGCGATGGTGGGGGTAGTTCTTGTTGATCATGCTCCTTATACCATTTTTGTAGTGATGCATTGTATACACTAAGTAGTACCATTTTTGTATCTAGATAAACTGGATATATATATGATATACATGTTGATTACCTTCTGTGTTCAGACTTGTGACTTTTCATTTGTACTCAGATATTTTGATCTATATGAGATGCAGTTATGTGTCATGATTTACTTTGCATATGTATGTTTCTACATGATTTAGTGATGACATGTATATGCCATGTGTTTCTATTATGCAGATTCGTATATGGATGATTTACTTTTCCTATGATACTGACATGTTATGCAGTTTGGTGTAAATGAAATGCCTATTTGAATGAGATGCTTTATGGATGCATGTGATTTTATGATTTATCATGTATGCCACTATCATGTTTTTGTACTTTTCTGATGCACTTAATGAATGAATGCAATCTACTATGCATAAAATATTTGAGTAATGCATGTGTTAGTTAGAAAGAAGTTAGTTTGGATGGATGTGCTCTGAGATTGATCTGATTAAATGTAATGATAGAAAAAAATTTCCTTTTTGCATTTTTTGGATAGATATGATCTGATAGAAAGGATGAATGTCTCAAGTCGCTGCCCCAGTTTTCAATAATTGTCATCATTGCATCTTTTTTTTTTGTATATTCCGGAAGAGCGTCGAATGATCCAGATCACATACCACCTAGATACCACCACGACCTCTTGATAGCGGAAAGAGTAGAGAAATTGAATAGAAAGAGACCCATAGTGCACCCAAATATTGACCATCGGGATTCAACTATGTTCCCTTTTTGAAAAGAAAAAGAGCCAAGAGCACCCAGATATTGACCATTTGGATACCACTTGTCCTCTGAATTAATCTAAAACAAAGAAACCAAGATAGAACTCCTATGTACCCAGAGTCCATCTTGATAACATTGTGAGCTCTTGATTTCTTAAAGGGAAAGCCAAACAAACAAGATAGAACTCCTATGCCCCTAGAGTCCATCTAGATAGCTTCATGAGCTCTTGTTTGCAACATAAAGGGAAAGACCATAGAAACCAAGATAGAACTCCAAAGCAACTCAGAGTCCATCTGAATATTGTTGCGAGCTCTTGATTCTATAAAACAAACAAGCAAAATAAAAGAGAAGGAATGTCCAATTTTTTCCCAGGTTTATTCTCACATCGTGGAACTACATGGCTGCCAGATAAGTGACAGTGCCTACCACATTTATCCTAAATCATCATGGTCCTAAAATAAAAGTGAACATTCAACAGATAGCAATCAAAGAAAATAAGTCATGATCTATCATAACTACTCTCCTCACATGGTGGATCCTAGAGTAGCATAAGAACATAACCCCAAAATATAGACTGACATTTGACTAACTTGACTGACCTAGTCAACATTTTTTGTGTGGTTCCTTGATATAGTTGGATTCTTATGATTGGCTCAAAACTCTTTGGATAGGTTTGATTGGCTTGATTGGGTTGATCATGTTGGCAGCGGATCAAGCTATGTTAGATGGGTCGAATGCATGTTCGCAAAGCTCATGATTGTGACAGTATTGATTGATAGATTTGATTGCTCTGATCGGATTGGCAGCTAATCAAGTTGTGTTAAATGTGCCTAATGCTTGTTCACAAAGCTCATGATTGTGACAATATTGATTGATAAATTTGATTGGTCTGATCGTATTGGCAGCTGATCAAGCTATGTCTGTTAGAGTAATCTTTAGTAATTACTCTTTAGTGCTTAAGTTAGACTTAGGAAAGTTTCCTTTTCTGAGTTAGTTTCCCTTTTAGGGTTTCGGTATCCTTTATAAGGATTGACCGGCTTTCAT
>MU223645.1:5411660-5423723 GCA_018584345.1 Thuja plicata
CAATCCCAGAGATGGGGAGATGAATGGTTGAGATCAAAAGGAATAGGAGAGGTCCTCAGTAAACTCCACCTCTTTATTTGGTAAAGAGGAGATAGAGTTTGGTTAACTGAAGAGCTAATTATGAGTTACCTTTATGAACTGAAGAGGTGGGTGAAGTTACCCATGTGGACTGGAGAGATGGGTGGAGTAACCCATGTGATCTGATTGGAGTTATCTCTTTAAAGATAAATGAATATTTAATTCATTTATTTAATTATTATTTTCAGCATGTGAGATAATTGAATTCTTTTTGGTTAAGAATTGTTTTATTTGATGAAATTAAATTAATTTAATTGAAATTAATTTAATTAGTAAGTTTAAATATTTGAATTTAAACTATAGGAAATTGAGTTTAATTAATTAATTTAATGATAATTAATCAATTAAAGCTAATTAATTAAATAAAATTAATTATTTAATTTATTTTAGGAATTTGATTAAATTATTTGGGGAATGAATTTAGAGGAAAATAGATGATTAATTAATGATTAAAAAATCATTAATTAATAGATGAAAATTAGTGTTTTTAATGTAAAGTCGCAAGCCTATCCATTTTAGGGTGTCTACAGTATTATATTATTGTCCATATATTACTTTACACTCACTATCCACTTTCAAACATATGGACATGTTTGAAAGTGCATAGTGAGTGGATAGTAATATATAGACATATTTCACTATTATATTATTGTGCATATATTATTGTCCACTCACTATCCACTTTCAAACATATGGACATGTTTGAAAGTGGATAGTGAGTGGACAGTAATATATGGACTTACTCCAAAATCCTTAGTTCTATTTTGAAGGTGTCTTCACAATTTGATTCATGTTATAACATAGGGAATAATACCTTTACACCTTGTAGTAACTACTATTATTGCTCATGTTTGAAAGTGGATAGTGAGTGGACTATAATATATAGTATTATATTATTGTCGACTCACTATCCACTTACAAATTGGCCAAGATTGGTTGTAGGGGTTGTTCCAACACTAAAAATTTGACAATTTATTGGAGACAATTTGTCATATCACATAAGCAAGAAATATTTGGAATCTCAAAATATATGATGGGTTCTTCATTCCTATCAACTTCAAGGTAATTCACATTCAAACTTACTCCAAAATCCTTAGTTATTTTTTGAAGGTGTCTTTACAATTTGAATTTTGTTCTAACATAAGGAACAATACCTTTAGCTTTCAGTTGAGATGCCTATAGCACTAAAATTGCAAACATGTCCCTATGAACCTGATACAAGTTCCTAAAAGGTGTAAAGGTATTTTTCCTTATGTTAGAAAAATAATAGTGAGTGGACAGTAATATATGGACATAGTGCACTATTATATTATTGTCCACATATTACTGTCCACTCACTATCCATTTTCAAACTGACCAAGATTGGTTGTAGGGGTTGTTACAACACTACAAATTTGACAACATATTGGAGACAATTTGTCATATCACATAATGCACATAAGAAAGAAAGTTTGAAGGAGTTTAATACAATCACTACCACATTCGTGTATTGATGAGAATCAATGATCAAAGTTTTTAGATTCTGAGAAGACATATATTCAGTGGAGGCAAGAAGGGATATTTGTGGAGATTTTCTAGGTCTCTAAAATTCTAGAGAATATCTAAACTAGGTCTATGAAACCTTCACAAATATTATTTCTTTATCCTCCACTCGTACCTCGTCTTAGAATTTGGAAACTTTGGATATTATTTCTCATCCATGCACGCAATGTGCTAGTGATCGTATAAAATTCCTTCAGGCCTCCAGTATTGATGAGTTGGACAAGTGTAAAAGGTTACTACGAGACTAGGATCAATTATTTGGTCAATTATGAGAAGGTAAACAACAATATAATATTATTTTATCTTTCATTTCTTTTATCCATTAATATTTTTTTCCTTCTCTTCATCTTTAGTAATATATTGGATACTGTGTAGTGTACATAAAGGCAAGGCGGTGATTATTCTTGACAATCGACAGGTATAAGTCTTCCAGGCCTTACCCAGTAGCTAGGACTAAAGATAGTAGAGCTCAAGAGACCATAATAGTTGGTCTCTACCTTTGGTCCATATGATTGAGGAAATGGTTTACCTTTCGTTACCTCATCAAATGCGATGATCTGAAAGAATTTAATACATAATATTTTCATGTATAACATACGTTATTTTAGTTTAAGGCTACACAAATTTATCTATTTCCCACACTTTTCTACTATGGAGACAGTGATAAATAAGCATCCCCACTCATGGCCTAAGTAATGCAGGCCATGGAAGGAGATGCTTCATTATCGTTGTCCTTGTAGTCAAAAAGTGTGTAAAGTAGATAAATTTGTGTAATTTCAACTTAAATAATATACATTATCATAAAAATATCCTATTAAATTTAGATCCCCGCATTTGATGAGTTGGAAGCTTAAACATTTTGTCAGTAATATGGACCAAAGACGGAGACCAACTATGATTCTCTCTTGAGCTCTGTTATCTTTAGTGTGCCATATCATCGTAATTACAATGACTATTCTATCAGAAAATGCAAAACCAACGAAATGTCTATCAGGATACGACAAGTATACTGTCAGAAAAATATTTTAGATTGTGAAAGATTTTACGATGGCATGTCAAACCTCCTACGGGACACGTTGTCGGCTTGCGATGGACATATCCATTGGAACTTATGTCAAAAGGCGACGAGGACACCGTCGAAAGGCAATGAAAACATTGTCAGAACCTCTGCCAATTTATGATGATATTTGCAATGGTATAATAGACCTTTGACAGGACGTGCCATCGGACTCTCACAACATGTGTTGTCGGTATACGACAGTCATTCTGACAGTTTTGATACTCTTTTCCTGAATATTTTTAGAATTTCTAACATCCTGTGGCATCAGAAACCACCCCCTATGTATGGGGAATTTTGATGTGGGGGTTTTTGGAAGTGGTGTCATAATTGCAATGATTGTTTTTGGCGATGGATTTTTTGACAAAATTATACCGGCGGTGAATCTTTATGAAATTATGACGGAGAACATCAGAATGGCCGTCAAAAAATGGCCTCAAATGTACTAGTGAGTAATGGGAAATATTTTGCACTTTGGTTGGAGACACTCTTAATGTCTCATCTTCATCATTAGAGGAGTGGGAAGAAGGATTCTCAACAATGATGGTAATATCATTAGTATGCATGTGTATTTCATCAAGATTCCTATGAAACAACATTGACTCGAGATCAAAGGAACCCATAAGTCCAAAACTTCTCCTAACTGGAATGCTATAGGTATGAATCAATACTATAACACTCATTCATAAGAAAAATAATAAGAGATATTTTTAAAAAATATAATTAGAAGATTTGAGATAGAGATGCAAACATTCACTTAACCTATGCAACATAAATGGATTTAAGACACAAAATTGTACATGAAATTTAATGAATAGCACATCTAACCATCAAGTAAAAGGTGTAAATCCAATACCAAAATCAGAATGGAAATGTTATAAGTTAGGTTCACTAAAATTTACAATAAGAAAAGATGGATGGGATGAAATTAAGTAGATAGGTAATCCACCTTCTCCTAATGCACACATGGAAGGAAGATGACCCAATAAGCTCAAGTAGGACTTAAGCGCTAAGTGAGTGCAATGATCCTTTTCTATAATGTATTGGGATAAGTTGGATTTGAAGGTATATGAATGGATGAAGTTAGAAGGGCAAATAATAAAATAAGACAAGTTATAGCAAACACAAACTTACAAAAATTAGACAAGAACCTACAGTGATCACTTGAAAAGTAACCAGAAGATAGTAACAACCTATAGTTTCAATCTAAATCTGATTTTCAAGGTATAGATCTCCCTGGGAATTCTATACCCAGCTAAAGATCGCTTCGCTCACTATATACCTTGTACTTTTTTAAAAAACTTTCATGGATATTATGTCAAATCTCATACTTTCCTAATAAGTCCTAATGGATTCACCACATGTTCCTATACACAAACAAATGGGGAAAATATTGTGGAAATGGATCTACCTTGGTCAAACCCCAATTTAGGAATCAAATTTGAAATTGAAATGAAATTGCATGAAAGGAAAGTATGCAAATGTAAACATAAATGTTAGATCTACCTTGTATACCTTCATAAATGTATTTTGAGATTGCACATATTAATGAAGATGCTTGTGTGTTGCTTTAATTGTATTTGTTAAAACTTGGAATGTAGAAAGGAGTCAAGGATTCCTTCACAAATGCATAGATATCCAAATACTCATCATATATCTTCAATGTTTTTATGCTTGATAGACAATTTCTTGAAGGAAATAATGCATGTAGATGGTCAAAGGATCTTCTTGATTGCTTGTGAACTCCTCTACTTGGTCATCATGGGAGGCGGGCTTGCTACAATGGAGAAGATTTCATTCAAAGATGCCTTGGAATGCTTGTAGAATATTTTTCTTTAAATATTTATGATGCTCTTAAAATATTGATCATGGTTTCTATTGAAATGAGGAGAGATGGGCCACTTATAAACCTCTCACAACATTTCATGATTCAAAAATTAGAGGCCAACATGGGATTTGATTTCTCACTAAAACACTCCAACAGACAACCCATTTAAATTTGGGCCCAAATCTCAGGGTTACATATCACCTAGGGTGTTTTGTACCCGAGTATACATCACCCAGGGAATTCTATACCTATGAAAATAGGCTGAAATTTTAATGGAGATTCGGGAAGGAGGAAAAGATATCATAATAGGGGGAGATAGGTTGTTGGATCAAGCATAATGGACATCAAATATTGAGAATTCAAAAATGCAACCTAACTAAGCATCTAATTATACATGCTAAATTTTTAGGATGATAAAATCTAGAGACTCAATTACTTAATTTCAACAATTGGTTGATGCTTTTTTTCAACATTTTCAAAACAATATTGATCCACGAGTTACTTTGATTGATTTGGTGAATTGTAAAAAAGTTCCTAAAGAGAAAGTAACTAATTTCATTAGTAAATATAAATATTTGTATTTATAAATTGCTTTTCCTATTTTTTTTATAATGCTCAAATAATTTTTATTAATAATTTACAAAAGGAGAATAGAGAATCTTTTGTTTATTGAATTCACTGCTTTCACACACTAGTGCTCTACACTTCATAAATATCAACATCAAATAATTTAATTTGACCTCCATCATTAGCTCTATTTTATAGGAATGAGAATTTTCCCTTTATAAAACCAACTTAAAACTCATCAAAATCAACAATAATTCTTCTAATCATATTTAATCTCAAGTGGCAATTGTAACTTCCATTTTCACTCCCTTTGAGTCTAGATTTGAATATCGCAATTTTGCACCTCTTTCTAAATCATTAAATAGTATATCATGTTTCAATTCATTGATAATTGTATGTTAATATTCCTCATATATACCCTATATATACATCTAAGCCATTGTCACCCTTTTGATCAAAAATCCTTTTGTTTATTCCATCATGAACCTAGGCATGATATTGAGAAGTGTCTTCATTTGAAACATGAAATCCAAGGCCTCATTGATTCTAATTCTATAGTGGTGGATGGTATAAATGATAAAGGAAATAAATTTATTCCACCTCCTAGTCAAAAATTTTATATCTTCACCAATCCCTTTCCTTATCATTCTATCGATGTTGTTGAGTATAATCATCCAATTTTCATTTCAATCAATGATATATCTAATGAAGCCAACAATATTCTATATTTGATTGAGAAAAATAAGGCTAAGTGTGAACCTTGAATTACCTTTCAATTAAGGGATATAATTAATACACCCAATAGACCATTATACATTATTGGGAAGATTAAAGTAAGCTCGCGTGAGGAGTGCTCATAGATCCAGTATCTATAGTGAGCATTATTACTGAAGAACATCTCTATATGAAAAAATTCCATCCAGATACATATAATAAATATTATTTTGTGATTAAGATGTGTTATGGTTTCATTTGTCCCACTATACTTCCATCAACCTTCCCGTTGAATTTGGTTCTAAGTCCTTAGATGTTAGCTTTTCCATTTTCACTACTTCGAACCAATTATGTGTGATATTAGAACATCCTTGGCTAAATGAAATGAAAACTATTTCTTCTAATACCCACATGTGTTTGAAATTCCCCATATTGATAAATTTAGAATGATCAATCATAGTATTTTTCAGCCCTTATCTAATTATGGAAACTTTACAATTGATTACTTTTGGCCTAGTAAACCTCAACCTTTGAAACCTTGTGAGGATATCACTTTATTGTCTTGTAAAAATTTTAAAGATAATAAATCTGAATTGTTCTTTGGAATACCTTTAACTTCTTCATCCTCATCTATGGATATGGATATAATTGTCCCACCTCCGTGTCCTAAAACTATACTTCTGCCTACTCCTAATATTCCTCCCATTTATGTCATTGTTCCTCCTAAAACCTATAGAGAAAACATATGGCAGCTTATATCACTAAACCTAACATGATTTATTTCATTTCTCCTTACATTCCTAGATAAAGGAAGAAAAGGAATCTATTTTGAGTGATCCCAAACCTCCACCCATGCAAGTTTCAATTTGTAATCAAATAAATTGTAGTGCAAGAGAACATTAATGGAGATGTCCTAAGGATCATGAGATTGCTTGTAAAATTTTTACTACTCCTAATTCTTTTGTGTTGTGTTCATTCCCTTTACCACACCCTTGCATAAACCTATGGAGGGTGATCATCTTTATCCACCTCAACAAAGATTTAAATTGAATAAACATAATGATTCTTATTTTCCTCCACCACATGTGGTATCTCCTATTGTGATTCATTTGGATAATGATATTGAGAATAATGATTATGATGATATAGTTGTAGTTTTTTATATGTATCATGAGTTATATTCAATGTTTGAAAAATATTTGAGCCTAGCTCCAAGTAACCCACATAGGGATTCATCATTAGAGCATGGAATTTTTTTGGCACATTGATAGATCCATGTATCTCACTTTTTATTTCTCCTCTAGCATCTTTTTGGCCTTCACAAAAAACAATTGATCAAGAGTGGGAGGTGGATAATTGTCTAGACTATCTCACTTGAGTAGTGTCCATTCTTTTTGTTTATTTGGTTATTTTTTTTGTTTTCCATGATGTAATTCTTGGCATATCCTTGTGTTTGTTAATATCTCTTTGGATGACCCTTGTTTCTTTGTTGGCGTAAGGATCTATAGGGGTCGAAGTTGTCATGATATTCATTTATTTATTATAATTATTCTATATGGTGTATATATGTGTTGTAAATATTATTTTTTTGTAAATGTGATAGTGTTTTGTCTAGTTGGTGATGATCCAAAGCATTGAGATCTCTTCTCCTTATGGTCTCTTATATTTTGACCAAAAAATACTAGTATGTTTTCCTCTTATGTGTTCTTCTTCCATTGTGTCTGTAATTCCACTACCTTTGGGTGATGAGGTAAATTCATTACAATAATACTTGATATACATGATTTATCATATGTTCATATTGACCCTAGATAGTGGATCCCTTATGTGCTCATTTGTGTTTTGTGACTATCACTCTTTGATTTTCCTATGTGGGAGCATTTCGCTAAAGTGGCATGCTTGTCTTTCATATGTATGTATGCAACCTTAAAGTTATTTCTCCTAGTAAGGCGTATGCAATTAATCTAATGTGAGTGAATGCACTATGATATATTTTTATACTTAGTGCACACACTGTGAATTTTGTTTTGTGCACTTTGATCACATGTCATAATATGTTGGTGCACACTACAACACTTATTTTGTAGTTATATTTTCAAATTACTTTGCAAGACAAGGCTTTGTTTTGTAATCTTTGAACTTGGTGCATGTTGCAGCACCCATTTTGTATTTTCTTATTTTTAGGTTATTTCACAAATTGAGATTTTTCTTTGTAATCTAAGAATCAACTATCATAAAGAGACCTTGTTGGGTTTGTTTGACTCTTATGTTCTTTACATGACTCATAGTAAGGAACACCTTACTAAGCCAAAAATTCATGTGTCTTGTTTCTTCTCTTCATATATGTTCATAGTAAGCACTACCTTACTATCCCAAGAAGCCATGTTCCCTTCTATTCTTTCCTCTTGTATGCTCCATGTGTGTGTAACATGTGTTGATTATATTGCTCCTTTTCTCTTTGCATTTGAGATAGATGATATCCTAAGTCCCTAGGGTCTTGGTTTTTTATTTTCTCTATTATGTCTTGGTGAAAGTATTTTTATGTTATCATTTACTTTACTGAGAGTGTTATCATGTGGTTATACTCCTACTAAAGTGGGGGATAAATATAGTGTCTTAAAATTCATCCTTGTACATTTAAATAATCATATACCCCTTACTTTAGTGCTCCTAACTTTGTTCCCCCTGATTTGATTGATATTTCTCATCCTAGGACCTGAAATTGCTTACATAATGCTCTTTATGTACCCCCAACATGCAATACATCCCTCTTGGATTGGAATAGGGTGTCTAGTGCATTATTCCTAGTGGACCATGGTTATAAGCACCAATGTCCAGCCAAAAAGGGTCAATTTTTAATATGTCAATAGTCATATTTTTCTGAGCAAGAAAACAGTATCCATGACATCATACTTTAGGGTTTTCACATTTTTTCTTAAGGTTTAGTATAAATGGAGGCATCCCCCTCATTTTCATATCCAAACATCATAATTTATCTCTCTCTCATCAATTACTAAGCAAGAGTTCAAGTCATTTCTATGGAAGTGAAGAAGGAGATTCAAGAATTAAATAAATTTGGCTTTAACGATGGTATCCATGATTAATTTCTTATGTTTCCTTCATTAGTAAATATGTACATGATATGAATTCCTATAAATTACCTTTCATGAAGGCTTAAACACGATGATAATTCATTGGATAAGGTATATCATTGTGATTCAACATTCATTACTTAGAATTTGATAATTTTGTTATACAGTATCGTTGTAGGCAAGGATGAATCCTCCTAGGGCTTGACAGAGACAAGCCCCTATACAACATCAAACATCATATTTATCTCTTGTGTTCAGGTTCATAGATCTAGAGGTGAATTGTTTCAAATGTAAATAAGGTGTATTGAGACAAGAATATTCAAATTCTAGAACACGGATTGGGATGCTTTCGACTTTTATACATAGTCTATGGTTAGCAAATTAGTTTGGAAATTTTTTGAATATTTTTCAAAGGAAGCACCAGAGTGATGATCTGGTTCTAGATCCATAGATGATATTATTTTTGGGTCTACTAGGATGATAGTTCCTATCAAATTAGTCCAACCATTTTTATCCCAAATTTTAGGGACAGGTTCCTCTCTAACTCTCCTTTCTATATCTGTATTCAGTATTATTTTATCAAACCTATAGCTCCCTTTTTATGCTAATTATTGTTCAATTTTATATATTTTACCTAGTCTTGTTGTGTCAAATCAATTGATATTAATCAATCTATCAAAAATGGGAGTGCATCATTCCAAATAACTTCACATTCAACTCTTGCCTACCTCAATTCTTTTGAATTTGAATCAAGTGTCAATACCACCTAATGAAATAGTAGAATGGGGGTAGATTTGATCTCTATTTTTCATGATTAGACCACCTCCCCTATTCTCCTTCATTTTACCTTAAAATTTGAGGCTAATTACTAAATGTGTCTTATAAAATCTTGGCCAAAACTCTTGCTAGAAGGTTGGGAAGGAATCTTTAGAAATATGTTTTTGTGACCCAAGACTATATTCATCAAGGGAAGATATATATTAGAGAACTTAATCACTAGTTGGGAATGGATGCATTAGCAAAAACAATCAAACCAAAATGTGGCCATGACTCTATTAGATTTTGAAAAAACATGTGACATAATGGAATGGCTTTGTGTGTTGTAAATGACGAAGGCTCTAGGCTTTCCTCCTAAATCTATAGATGGATAAGTATTTTGTTTGAAGATTCTTCTACCCAAATAGACATCAATTGTAATCTCACTACCCCAATTATTTTGTAAAGATCCATTAGAAAAATTTGTCCTATTTCTTTGGCATTATATGTTATTGTTGTAGATTCACTACATTATGTATTAAGAACATCTTTGATCGGTCCTCTTATGCATACTATTAGTGTACTTAATTACAAGGATTAGCTTCTAAATGCTCTTTTACTAATGAAATTTCTCTAATTTTTTAGATGAATAAAGATAGTTTTTAAAATACATGTTGCATAGGTTGAATATTTTTGCAATGCTTCAAGAGAAAAATCTCTCGTATTAAATCTTTTATTCTAAGTTGGAATCAGAGCCCTCTAAAGTTGTTGAGAGACTAGTAAGAAGAGTGGTTTGTCCCAAATCAGTTTGTCTATTGACTTATTATCCCTTTTTGTCTCTCCCCTAATTTGAAAAACATATGGGAATAGTTGTTCCCTAAAATTAAAAAAAACAAACACCATAAATGACAGACTTGCCTCCTATCCTTGGGAAGCAGAATTCAAGTTGTTTGAAAAATTTTGGATTCACATGATATATATTTATCCTCCCTATGGTTGTTTACTAATTGAGGTTTTGATAAGATTCACAAGATTCTCATATACTTTTTGTTGTTTGATGGTCTAGGAAAAGGTAAATTGGAAATGGTGTCATCTCGCTAATTCCTTTTGGGTTATGGTCATAAGGACTTGAAAGTCCAAGGATCCACTTTGGAAATTAAATGGATAGTAAAACAATTTCAATGATGGGATTTTGATTAGTTGGAAACAGTTGTGCGTACAGTTTTTTTTTTAATTTTTAGAAGACAACTTATTATGTTTCTACCTATAACTCAGAAATGAGAAAGGATATGAAAAAGGTTATGTAAGTTTGATAAGTGATAACATCAAATGGTTGAGATAAAATATTAAAATTATGTATTTATATCAAATAACTTCTAGTAAAAAAAATGATAATATAATGACTAAATGATAGATAATGAAGGAAATTAATATAACTATTAATCGTGAGAAATCACTACAAGACAAAAGAAGATTAAAGATGTTGATAAGATGGTTCCAACAAGACAAAAACAACTCGGCTAAAACAAATAGTTAATGGCAATTTTTTTATCCTTGCATTTAAAAATAAAAGGAAATCATAAGATAAAAAGACATCGCAAAAAAACTAAAAACAATTGACTCCATAAAAAAATTAAGTAATTTACTAATTATAATTATAATTAAAGGTCAAAAAGCATGTGAAGAGTTGTATTTGTTAGACACAAAAAGTATTTAAGAGAGATCAAGCAAAGAGAAGGAGCGTCATTAGAAAAATATATATTTAATTTTTCTCCTTGTGAAACATGGAACTATGTTTCAATTAACTTGAGGATAAAACCCCTCTAGGTATAGAATCAGAGGGGGAAAAACCAGAATTCCTAAGAGTGATATCACACAAAGATCACTTTTTATGCAAACTTGATAATCTTATAGCTTGAATTAAAGTATTCTCACAACTGGCATGAGGTTTTGTAAACTTAAGGGTAGTGTACGCCTCTCTCTCCGGTTTCCCACAGCTTTCCAAGGGCAGGGGTTAGTAGCCAAGGTTCACAATTGAATGCAAATCAAGTACGCAATAACTACTAAATGAATAATCGAAACGTGAGCAATAAAATGTACAAACAACGAAAAGGAAGACAAATGAATGCAAACCCTTCGAAGCTTGAAGCTTCTATTGTTTCTCTCTACTCCTTCCGAAACGCTGTTCTTGATGCTCAGTATTGGCTGGGCAGCGTCTATGACTTGAGAAGCGTCGAGATGTTGATAATTGCAATTTGTGTGTGTGATCGCAGGATGGCCTGAATGCTGACAGAGTAATGGTGCTTGTAAACTTGAAATCCTGGATCCTTCAAATGGTTATGAAGGGTCCATTATATAGGAAATGATGATGAAATGAGTGGTTGAGATCAATCCCAGAGATGGGGAGATGAACGGTTGTGATCAAAAGG
>MU223645.1:5440849-5464250 GCA_018584345.1 Thuja plicata
TTATTTAATTAATTTTGGGGATTGGATTAGATGATTTGAGAAATGAAATTAGAAGAAAATAGATGATTAATTAATGATTAAGAAACCATTAATTAATAGATGAAAATTAGTGTTTTTAATGTAAAGTCGCAAGCCTGTCGATTTTAGGGTGTCTACAGGTAGTTATCAACTAAATTTTTAGATAGAAAAAAGACACTTTATTGATAAATAAATCAGTATGATATTGGGACTATTTATCAAGTGTAAGAAAGGGTTATTTTAGTCATTTCTATGCCGCATTCTTGAAAATATTTGTGAGCATTAAAATTAATATATAATATAGCCTATTAACAATAATTTCTAAACTAATCTCATCAATAAAATAAGGATTTCATATCTCTATATCATTGAACAACATTATTATAATTATGTGCTAGGCTTTGACATACTTTAAAAAAAGAGAGAGATACAATGATATCAAATTCTAATCTTATCAGCTTGTAGGATTGTCTACCTATGCAATTACGTGACAGTGCCAAAAAGTGTGTTCAAATCAATATCAATTTTCCAAAGAAGAGTGAAATAGACACTCTCTAAGAAATTGAGGCCAGAGAAATAAATAGAGAGAGAGAGAGAGATTAAATTTGAAAGTAACTTTGACTTCATGTTAGATGTAGTAACGGTAAAAAAAATTTAATAGGTGAAAAATAGGTTTTGAAAAGACCCAAAACCTTGTGCAAAAGATTACAAAAGATATATCATTGAAACCCCCTAGATAAATCAGAAAAATAGAAAGAAGATAAAATGAAACAAAGCTAGCAGTCGAAAAGCTAGTAGACAGAAAGACAACCAACTAAAAAAATGGATACCCTAGAGGACATCCTATTCAAGGTACTTAAACAGCTTTGTCGCTTCAATGACCATGAGGTCCATATTGGTAGCCACAGTCTTCAGATCCTCAAGATCCTTTTTGTTCTTGATCATCTTCTTCTTTGTGCTCAAGCGGGTTCTCTTTCCTAGACCAATAGCCTCCTCAGTAGTTTCCTTCTCAATCTTAGCATCTGCCCTAGCTCTATCCTATTTCATCTTACTGAAAAGAATTTTGATATGATCAGTCGATGCTTTGAGTATTTTGTAGCTTTTCTCACCAATTTTCTTTAGGAAAATTTCCATGTTGGAAACACTCGCATCAATGGTTGTGAACCTGGGCTCAAGTTTGAATTCGTCCACTGACTTATCCATATTATTAATTCTAGTATCCATATCCCTGAGCTTTGACCCGCAATCCTGAGTTATGTCCTCTTCTTTCCCCATGGCCTCAGTGAGATCTTTCAGGCATTTTGGCAGTGAAATATCCTTACCAATCCCCATAGCTTCAAGGATATCAAATCTTTTGGCATGGCCTTTGTTCTTATCTTTCACCTATTCAATATCATCGATCATCCTTTCTAGGGCCTCATAGAAACCTTGGGTTGATTTTTTGACCAATTGGGTAGATAAAAAAATTCCTTTGACCAGAGCTTCCACATCACAGGTATCATTTTCACCTTTTTCCAACTTTCATCCCTTCATATTTACTTCCCATGCCTAGATCTATGTTTTACACTTCATTATCACCCTCAACCATGCTCTAATCTCCAGGTATCTCCTTAGTTACCTCTTCTTCATTCCCCTCCCAGTATCCAATATAATTTTCATTATAATCTTCCTTAACCTCCTCCTCCTTAGTAGAAAGATGGGTCGAATCAGTAGCCTTAGTCTTTTTATTAGGAGGGGCACCTTCTCCCTCCTCCTTGATACTCTCTTCACTTTCCTCCTCTTCCTTTGAAGAAGAATCAGTAGTAATTTGAAGATTCTTAGCCTCGGATTCTTTCCTTTCTTGGTGGCAGAAACATAAGAAAAAACCTTAGCTTTACCCTTCCCCTTATTATTTTTATTATCTCTCATAGGGGATTCAGAATCCCCATCTATTCCAGTGTTAGAGGTCTCATCCTCAAAAGAAACATCATCTGAATTATCTTATTCATCCAGGCCCTAGGAGAGAATATGTTCTACAGGTTTGGCTTTAATATGGTCATAAATGAGAACCATCAACCATTCATGAATAGAAGGATTCCCCTGTGGGTTCTCCCTAGCCTCTCTTACAATAGATTTCATAGAGCAGAGAAAATAATAGGGAAAACTAATTGTTTCCTTGTGACAAAAGTGGTTAAGAAAGACAAAATGGTAACAATAAGCCCTAGTATATCTAACATCAAGGGTAACATAATGCATAATAGAAACCAAGATGTCTCTCCAGAACTTTTTCATTTCATTTGGGGTGTAATACGTCTTTCTTAGCTTCACTAATCACTTCTTCTCATTTTCACTCTTCAGGATTCTCTTCATAGCTGCCTCAGTGAGCTTTGTCTCTGTAGAATTTTTTCTTGTCATTAGGTAAGACCATAAGCTCATAAATAAGGGATTCATCAATTTTTACAACCTGGCTCCCAAGAGTCAGTTTTCCATCCTTCCAATGATTAACAAAGAGCATGGTAATTGTTGATTTATGGCCATAGAGCCACACCATATACTTAGTAATGTGCCCTCTCTTTTGAATTTCCCAAACTCTCTACTTCTCCCTCCATTTATTGAAAGATAGAGGTTCCATTCTCTTCCTATTTCCCCCCATTTCACTATTCTCACCTCTATTCTTTCTTACCCAACTGCTCTGCAAATTTATAAAACTAGGAGTAATCAAAATGAATATTATCGCACATAAAATGGAAATATTCACCCACAAAGCATGTGAAATCATTATCTTGCACCTCTTCATACTTCAAAAAAGGCTCCCATAATAATCATAATAAATTATCATGATCTGTGTGATATACATTGCAATCAGGAATAAATAACACGTTGCCCAACTCATGTACGATCATGATTTAACAACACCTTCACATCATGAGGTAAACTTCCCTTGCCACAAAATCTAGTGATGTCGTCCATTTTAATTTCCATATTGGCTGCCCAGTCAGCGACTACATTAATCTCCCAATAACTATGGGTGATAAGACAGTTATCAAAGGTAGCGATTATATCCTTAGTTTCCTTGATAATATTTTTGATAGTCCAAGAGGAAGGACTTAGGTTCTTGAGACATCTAATAATGTTAATAGAGTCACCCTCTATCCAAAATTTAGTGCAATTGGAACCATTTCTTAGCAAGAATGGTAGCTTGATAAGATCTCATAGCCTCAACTATGTTGGTCTGAACTCCTATAGAAATGGAAATCATTTCTAAGAAAACTCGTTTATCATCTCTTATTATTCCACCACAACCTGCAGGGCATGGGTTCCCTTTTGAGGCCCCATAAAATTTTATATTCACCCATCCCTTAGGAGGATAGTCCCAAGTATCTTCTTCTCTTTTATTAGTTGTAGTCACATCTTTGAACCTACCCTGCACATTCCATAAGTTAAAAATAATCTCATCATTTTTACAATAGGGGGGAAATAACTCACCCATTAGGGAAATATTCTCTGAAATAGCTATAAATATTTCATGGCAAATAGACTCCATAGGAGTGGCTTTGTCCCTAAAAATATGGTTGTTTCTTTCCTTCCAAACTCCCTATAAGAGATGTGGGAAGGAGAAATTCCATAACATCTTAATGAATTAATTATGAACAGGTAAAATCCAAGACTTGAACATAGCTTGAATATCTTGCAAAAATACCCAACTAACATTGAATCATCGAAGGACCTTATCCCAGATAGGGACAGTATACGGGCAGTGGAGAGATATATGACCTACAATTTCCTTAACTTGCTGACATAGATAACATCTATTAGGAATACTAAATCCCCTAATCTTCAAGTTATCTATTGTTAAGATCTTATTTTGAAGGAGGATCCAAAAAACATATTGATCTTAGGGATAATCCCCTTTATCCAAGCCCTACACCAGCATGGAGGAGGTTCCTGAGATAAGGACAACATATTAACTGTAGAAGAAATTGAAAAGTTACCATCAAGGTTAGACTTCCAAACAATCTTATCAAATAAATCCTTATCAATAATGATGGACTGAAGATACTTCTAGATCAAATATAAAGTGGGATTAATCTAAGTTAAGTTCACCCACTGATTCGACCTCTAATAATCCCTCACAAAGACACCAAACTTCCTTTTACACTCTTGAACAAAAGGCACATACTCAAGGAAATCAGAAAGGGGGGAGTCCATGATCCATTTGTCCTCTGATAATTTAACCCTATTCCCATTTCTTATCTTCTAAGCCACCCCATCCAACATGATTTTTTTATTCTTGACAATTTCATTCCAAATATGAGATCTGTTCAGGACCTCATCAATACTAATAAAATTGTCCAAAGTAGGGATTCTATTTATATACTTATTCTTCCATATTGAGATCCATTCTCCACTTCCATTATAGGTTTTCCAAATTTTTTTATCCAAGAGAGTATTTTTTAGAGTTATAACTCTCCTCGGGCCAAGACCACCAAGATTTTTGGGTCTACATACCTTATCCCATGCAATTAGAGAAATTATTTTCTTCTCTTCCACCCCAGACCCCAAAAAATTATTTTGAATCTTTTCAATAGAATTCGCATATTACACTGGCATTTTGAAGAGGCTCATCTCATACACCAAAATGTTTTGCAGAGAATATTTCAAGAGCTTTATTTTTCTTGATTGACTAAGAAGGGATCATTCCCAGCCACCCAGCTTCTTGTGAAATTTATCAACAAGGGAGCTCCATAAACTATCTAGAGGCTTTTGACAGAGGGGAATCTCTAGATAGGATGAAGAAAGGGAACCAATTTGGCATCCCAATATATTAATTATTCTATTCTACCTCATTTCCAGAGTATTGATAAAGTATAGACAGCTTTTATACCAGTTAATAAATTGTCTAGAGGTTGAACTATAACTGTCAAGAGCCTCCATAAGCTCCTTTTCTTCCTTGATAGTATTTATCCCCGTGAATATAGAATCATCCAAAAACTGTCGGTTGGAAAAGACTTGAAGAGAGGAGGAAGGGGAGAGACCTTTGTAACTACCTTTCTCCACCAGCTTACCAATACGCCTCCCTAAACATTCATCCATGATAACAAAAAGAATCAGAGATATGGTATCTCCCTGCCTAAGTCCCCTAGAATATTTGAAGAAAGAAGAAGGGGTGTCAGTAACAATGATTGAGAATGTGGCAGAGGACACAAGATGCATGATAATCTGAATATTTCTCAAGATAAAACCAAATTCCATCAAAAAATTTTGAAGAAAGGACCAGTCCACTCTATCATAAGATTTTGAAAGTTTCATTTTTAAAAGGAAACCCTACTTTTTTTACACCACTGGCGAGTGAATATTTTCATGAAGAGTGATCATTGAGTCTATAATTTGTCTTCCCACCACAAATCCATTTTTTTGGGGAGTTATGAGGGAAGGTAGCAGATCCAGCAATCTCAAGGTGAGGACTTTAGCAAAAAATTTATAAAAAGAAGTGCAAAGACTTATAGGGCAATAGAAATCCATAGTGTCAGCACCCACAATCTTCAAAATCAGGACAAGGAATATCCCATTGATCTCTTTTAAGATGATTCTAGAGCCAAAATATTCCTTAATAGCATTGTTGGTATCCTTCCCCATAATGTGCCAATAATTATGGAAGAAGAACATAGGAAAACCATCTGGTCCAAGAAATTTATTACATTCAAAGGAGAAAAACATCATTTTGACCTCATCTCCTAAAGGAATTGTCGACGGGTATTTATTCTTCTCCTCTCTAAGAACATGTGGGATACCTTCCAGGAAGCACTCTTGGGCCTCCTAGTTGAGGTTCTTCTCAGCCGCAAGGAGGTTAGAAAAAAATACTTAGATTCCTTATAGATATTCTCCTCCTCTTTTATAATATTATCCCCATTGACCAAGTGAGAAATCTTGTTGGTTTCTTTATGCTTTATTGTATTCATATAGAAGAATATTGTATTATTATCTCCAACAGTTATCCAGAGAGTCTGAGATTTATGTTTCCAAATTACCTCTTCCTTGGTTATAATATCGTGATATTTAATCAACACTTCATTCTCATCCATGATGGAGCCACTAGAATAGCCTCCTTGAATTTTATCATGGATATCTTTAAGCTTCTCCTGAATAGAGGATTTAGATGCAAATATATCACTAAAAACTTCCTTATTCTGATTCTTAATGCTATCCTTAACAAACCTTAGTTTCTTAACTACCTTAAACATAGTTGTCCCTTCAACATTGATGTTCCACCATTTTCCAATCATGTTCTCTAGATTTGGATGCATAGTCCACATTTTCTCAAATCTAAAAGGAAATTTATGTTTATCTTTAATAGGGTCAGCTAAGAAGAAGATAGGATAGCGGGTTGAGCCTATCCTAGCATGGGAAGCCAAAGTACAGTGATAGTAGACAAACTAGTCATTAGAGATAATGGTCTGTCCAGTAGGACCTGGATTAAAGCATCGTCTTTCCTCTTGTTGGTCCAAGTATACTTAGCACCCTTTAGATTAATATCATGAAGGGCTTGAGTGTTGATAAATTCCATTAGATTTGTTCTATTTTCAAGTTGTGAATCAATACCACCAAAATTTTATTGTTCCTTTAGAGGATTGTTGAAGTCTCCCATAATCAACTAAGTATCAGCATTAAACCTAGTTCTAGAAGTAGCTAGATTCTTTAAAAACTTACTTCTACCTATTCTTGTATTCAAAGCATGTATATTGGTTAAGATCCATGATGTCCCATCTTTGATATGTTGGAATCTCATAGAATCCATGTTGTGATCTTGGTATAATAAATCTCCTTTAATATCGTTGAGATTCCCAAAGGACACAATTACTCCTGAAGCACCCTCCGAACTTCCCCCACTAACACCACAATTCTTAAAAATATTAATTTTCTCTACCTTATCTTTAGTAATTTTTGTCTCCTAAATTAAAACTATATCAAGCTTATAATCCCTAGCCAAGTTCCTAAGAATATCCTTCTTGTTAGGACTATTAAGACCTCTCATATTCCAATAAATAATCTTCATTTATTTTTTAGAGAGCATACCTCATGGATGGTTAGTTGGGTACCATCTACAATGTTTCTACAGGCCTCCTTTTCTCTTAGTTTAGACTTTGGTGATCTTCTCAGAGGGGACATTTGCAACCCAACATCCACCTTCATATGCCTAGTTGTCACTTAGGACTTGGGAGAATTAATGGAACCTTTCATGCCCTTGTTTTTCCCCATGATTAGGAGCACATCTTCCTAATCATACTGATTATGCCTAATGAATTTTCTTATTTATGCCTCATCTCCCCATTTGGGTTTGTTTTTACTTTCAATAAATATGGATTTGACAATCTCCACCAATTTTTTAGATCTTTCTAAGAAGCTTAGACCAAGAATGTTACATTTTTGTGCATCCTGAAAGGATTCCATATGACCTCTATGGGTTGAGTTTGAATCCTCTTCTTCCCTACTTGTCTCATATTCCTTGATCTCCCACTCCTCTGGATCTTGCTTGCTCTGATCATTCTCTTCACTTTTGTTATCATTATCTTGATTTAGTCTTTTTGCCTCTTGTCTATCATTCTTCTCATAGGAATATTATATTACTAAATCTGCAGAACCCATCATCTTATTTTCCTCATGATAAGTAATCTCCCTATTAACTAGTATGTCTCCCTCTCCTTTCGTTTCCTTGGTTTCAAACCTACTATCTAGGTTATCCCTATTTCCTTCCACTATTTTTTCCTTGGTGCTCACCCCATGTGTATGGTCATCCCATTTATTTTTAGATTGGTCCCACTTCACTTGCCACACCTTATTATTAGTAGGTTTAGTGGTTTTTTTCTTTGGCTTTGACGGGCATTTATTTTCCCAATTCCTAGATTTTTTACATTGAAAGAAATCAAAAGGGATAGATTCATAGTCAATGCTTTGATTCCACTTACCTAGCTTTGAGACTATCTCCACTATAGTAGGCATATCTATGTCTTGCACTACCCCTACACAAATTATCGCATAGGTTAATCTATTCCTTGATGCAGTCACTGGATCTATGGATAGAAGTTCACCAAAGGAATTAGATATCCCTAAGAAAACATCCTAAACCTAGTATTCCATCGGTAATCCTAGGATCTTAACACATACCGGTGCTTGAACAAAAAAATATTCATTCAAATCCATATTAGGGTTCCATTTTTGAAGTGCAAGATCTATTTTTCCTACCATCAGCATTTCAGAGAGATTACCAATAATTCATAAAACCAAACTATCCTAAAGGGAAATACTAATGATAGAAGCATACAAGATTTATTATTCCAATGTTATAGCTCAAACATTCATGTGCATTAATCAACCATGGAATATTTATCTTTTATTTAATGGATCTTAGGTATTTCCTTCCGTAACCATGGAATACAAAAATCTAGTGATTGTCTCCCTATTTTGATCAAATTCCTTTGTATTATCTGGCATGATCCTTAATGTGCATATCTGAAAAAAAATTGGACATGTTGTACTTAATATTTACATCTGCACATATGGTTTTGATATCAAATGGTCACTGGTGTAGGAGCACCTAAGTAAGGCTAGATGGTAACCTAGGGATCCTATTCATATTTTGGCTTGTAGTGGTCTTATCCAAGCCACTAGGGAAATAATAGGACTAGATAGGTCCTAGGGTGTGTTAGTAGGTTTAGTGGATTTTTCCTTTGGCTTTGAGGGGCATTTATTTTCCTAGTTCCTAGCTTTCTTATATTGAAAGCAATCAAAAGTGATAGATTCATATTCAATGCTTTGATTCCACTAACCCAACTTTGAGACTATCTCCACTATAGTAGGCATATCTGTGTCTTGCACTACCCCTACACAAATTCTCGCATAGGTTAATCTATTCCTTTATGTAGTCACTGGATCTATGGATAGAAGTTCACCAAAGGAATAAGATATCCCTAGAAAACATCCTCAACCTAGTATTCCATCAGTAATCCTAGGAGCTTAACACATAATGGTGCTTGAACAAAAAAATATTAGTTCAAATCCATATTAGGGTTCCATTTTTGAAGTGTAAGATCTATTTTACCTACCATCCATGGTCCTCCACAGAGAATCTAGGACTTATCTTCCTCACACAAAAATGAGAAAGAAAAATAACCACAACCTGACCCTTCAGAAACCACTTTCTCTTAGCATAGGCTCTAACTACATCAATATTACATATGGGTCCCAAGAAATTACCTACCAGATATTTATCCATTAGTGCTATGTTGTGGTCTATGACTGGATCTAGTATAGAAATTGCAAACTTCTCACGTGTCAGATTAGAAATATTCTTTACCTGGGGAAGATGGGACTTACCACTCAGTTTAATCCTGAATAGGGATGACCATTTCCAAGGTTGTTCACTTTGCCCCAAAGGCTTCCCTTCATGTTGGATGGGTCCCCTGCCAGGATCCCGTGACACAATG
This sequence comes from Thuja plicata, assembly GCA_018584345.1. Classification (NCBI taxonomy): domain Eukaryota; kingdom Viridiplantae; phylum Streptophyta; class Pinopsida; order Cupressales; family Cupressaceae; genus Thuja; species Thuja plicata. The sequence goes on from MU223645.1 coordinate 5,450,329, forward strand.
TCGCCCCAGAATATGCACCAACATCTTTCCTACTAGCTGCAGGAGGCTTGTCCATTGTCTCTGTTGATCTTGTACCATCCTTCTCTCCTCCAACAGGTTGATCCGTACCAAGAATATGATTCCTGCTAGAGGATCCATTTGAATTCCCCATACTCCTGCTCTCTCTCTTTCTTTCCCTCCCAATCCATGATATTCAATGTATTTCATTAAGGGTAATTGTTACATCTGATGTGTAACAAGCATAAAATATATAGTATTGTAACCAATATCAATGTGATCAAAATAGTGACAAAAGTTATTTTGAAGTCAATAATGGGCACCATGATAAATATAAAATTAACACCCCAATTTCCATGGTTGGAACTATAGATAGACCTCTTCATCCTATTTTCTTTCAAATAAAATAGTTAATGTGAAGAAATAATAAAGCCCAGTGCAATTCAATGTCCATTCCATGTGTGGAAAATATATATATCTCCCCCCAAAGACTCTAAGAACAACTCTCACTAATTGCATTAATATGAAAATAAATAAAAATGGACTAAGAGTTGAACTTAGATCTCAAACAAGACAATATGACCACCAACAATTCTTAAGTAAATTAACAATATTTACATGTAATGGTTATGATAAGTGTATTATTTGTGTGTTTAATTTAAATACATACCTATCTCTAAAACCTATTTCTACATATGGTATCTTATAATTCACCACCTTACATTTGAAAGACCTAACATATGGATAGTTGTACCATGAGTTGGCTACCCAAGGTCATAATATAATTAGTATTATTAACACAAAAGTCTATACCCTTGACTAGATGGTGGTTAGCGACCTAGGTGACCTCCTGAAACATGGAAACAATCTCTCAATGTGGGACTTGATCAATGAGATTGAATTCTGGAGAAGGTCAGCTTCCTTTACAATCTAGGTGCACCTAAAATTATTGCTTTTGAGGAAAAGGGAGAAGGAGATGTTGAAAGGGAAATGCAAAAAGGAAGAGGAGGTGATACACCAGGTTAAAATATGATCTATTGTTTCTAAATATTGCACTTAAACCTCAATAAAGATCACACAATAACACTACCCTATGTATTTATCAACCTCATAATAATATGAACTTAAGAATCAATACAACCAGGCAACGAACACAAGTATTCACTAAACAAGATTGATTGACTTGGATTAACACACTCATATAGTGCTACAGATGATGAAATACATCCAAATAATAAGGCAGAAAGACTACACAAGATTATTTGGGTCAATAATAGGTAAATAATAGTAATTTCTATTGAATAAGGAAAATATACAATTACAGAAGAGAATTTTGTAAAAGAAATAGAAAAATAAATCCATAGAGAATGTACAAACTTTTCCTTTTTAGGGTTGAGGCGTAACCCATACTGGTCGCTTGAAGTTAAAACCCCACTGTGGTTGATTTATAGAAGAGGAAGAGAATAGAAGAAACCTTATCGCAGCTAAACAAATTGAACTCAGAAGTGATAGAAAGAAGGAACCAAAATGTTCTTGCAAAAAACTCACCTAAGAAATAACTACTACTTTGAGAAGTCTTCATTATACTTTTTTATCATGTAGATCCTTCTGGGAATCATCTGGAAGTAAAGACACTAATGAAGTGGTTAGAAAGATCATATCACTCCCTAGAAGTAATGGCGCCATGGGAAGTGATTGACAGTAGAGAATGATCGCTGGATGTAGTTGAGAGCATTAATGCTCTATTTTTTGCCGACACTCATCGTTGAGAAACACTTCAAAATCATCTTATGTTTTGGTGCCAAAATGGCCATTTAGACCATTAGGGAAGGTTCCCCAATGATCAACGTCCTAGGTTGAGAGAAATGAACCATTGTTGAAAATTTTAGACCATCAAGGAAAACACTAAGAAATTTCATCGATGAAGATATCACCTCTATCACTACCTATGAGATATTGGCAAGACCACAAGAGAGATCCTTCAAAAAAATTATCATTGTATCATGGCCCATTAGAAATAATTTTACCGATGTCCCTTTGTCATATCACCTGGGAATTATGTTGTAAAACATACCCTGATGTCCCTTCATCAAGGTAGAAAACACTGTCAGACTACATAATTTGACCTCTTTTGATTGTCGATGAGATGAAGCATCAGGGTGACTTAGCCCGATGACATCCATCAGCATATCAAATTGCATAATTTCCTCACCTCTAATGCCTGATGCAATCTAACATTGGTGAGACCTCCGCTGATAAAAATATTGGCATAGCAACCATCATCAGAAGACATAATTTTCTCATTTTCAATTGTCGATGAAACCTCCATCGTAAAACCTCCTTCGGATAAAAATCATCTGTATAGATAGCCCCATCAAAATGTATAATTTTATCGATTCTAACCATCGATAACCAATGAGGTTGGCAAGACCTTCGCTGATAAAAACTCATCAGCAGAACACAAGACCTGCTACCCTAAAATCGATATCTCCAGCCCGTTGATCAATCTGCTTGTGATTTTGGGGAAGTGATTGATTAGTCATGCCAAAATCCAAGCTTTTTCCCAATTGAAGTGGTGTGTGTCCATATCGATGTAACATGAGAGATGTTACACCAAAATACCTAAGCTCAAGTATTTGACTGATTTACCCTGATGATCTGTCCAACTGGAACCCTGTGATAAAAAATTGATCTGAGGATCTGATGGTGGGATGAAAAGGTCAACATTTTGGTAAATTTTTGGGGAACATGCCTATTGTGTGTTAATATCAGTGGCCTGGAAATCCAATGGGCATAGAGTTACTTGTGAAAACAAAGATCTGCAACCTTCTGTAACTCAAGAAAACTTGAAACATGTTGTCTCAAAGAAAAAATAGTTGTGCTCATGTACTTATAGAATGCAAGGAAAATTAACCTACTATATGTACAATCTTATCTTTCCTCTAAAATAAAATCTTAAGATGAATCTCATTCACTGGGATTGGAATAACTTCTCCATTAGGCCTAGATAACTGAAAAGCATTTCCCCTTTGTAGTTGGTCATAACATATGGACCACTCCACATAGCATAAAATTTGGAGTGTCTACCTAGTTTGGCTTTGTCAAAAGACTACATCCCATTTGAGAACAAGGTCACCTTCTTTAAAGAAACTATGAGTATCCTTCTTGTCAAAACTCCTCTTGATCTATTGTTAATGTATCTCGAGTGTATGCATATCTTGATGTCTTGTTTCTTCCAGCTCCATTACCTCAGCTAGCATGAATGTCATTACATCATTTTCAACTACCTCCCATTGATGAGCTAACTCAAGAGAGGGAAACTCAAGTGAAAGAGGAAGCCTTTCTTCTCTCCCATATACTAGCATGAAAGGTGAGTTGTCAATTTCTCTCTTGGGTGTGATTATGTCAGCCCATAAAGTTGTTCTTAACATGGTATGCCAACACCTCTGATTATCTTCTATTTTTCTTTTAATGATCTTGATGAGATTCTTTTTGGAGGACTCAGCCAGACCATTCCATTGGGGATAATAATTTGAAGTCTTAAAATATATTTCATGTTCGACTGCCCAAGAGTTGATGTGAGTTCCAATAAAAGATTTGGAATTATCTAATAAATATTTGAAGGAGAACCAAATTTGGTTGTAATACCTTCAAGGAATTCAACCACTAAATCTTATGTGGCATCCTTTAAGGCTACTGCCTCTTTTCATTTTTTAAAGTAATTTGTGGCTGCCAAGATCCATATGTGACAAAAACTAGAAAGAGGATTGATTGTACCAATAAAATATAAACCTCGTTGTCCAAAAGGATGGTTTGATTGAATGGGATGAAGAGGGAGGGCATCAAACCTTTGTTTTCTTGAGAAGAAGGCACAATTCTTACACTTTCTTACCCATTGATGAGAATATTTGAACAAGGTTGGACAATAGCAGCCAACTCTCATTATCTTCATAGCTGTTACTCTTGCTAAGAAATGACCACCTAAAGGGCCATCATGAAACTCTTCTAACAGCCTGTCAATTTGATTTGCATTGATGCATCTTAGTAAGACTCCATTAATATTTTTTGAATAGTATACCATCCACCAAGGCATAAGGGATAGACTGTAATCTAAACTATTTCCTTTTAACTTTATTTATACCTTGTGGATATCTCCATTTTATTTAAAATATAGTCGTATCATGCAACCAATCGCTCTGACTTTTATTTATTTGGTTGCTCATTCTATAAAATAAAGGCAGCCTCTTTAGGTACCTCAAAGGATGAGACCATTTTTTCACATAGGCCTTTTCTTCTTACAAACTTGGCGATCTTGATTTCAATGTCATATTCCATTATTTTGGTGATCCATACAACTCTCTTCTCGTTGATATCTTTATTTAAAAAGAAATATTTTGCACTTTCATGTGGAACCAAGAGCTGGATCTTGTTAATAGATAGTATATGTCTAAACTTCTTGAGAGCTTTGATAATATAAATAACTTTTATTTCCACATAACAGTGTCTACCTTCATACTCTTTGAGCCCTTCACTAAAAAAAGAAATGGGTTGCTCCAAATTTTTTGAATTTAGTTGTGTTAGGACGGCTGATATGCTAGATTCTCCTCCAAGAGTATAGAGGATAAAATCTCTATCACAATTAGGATTGACAAGAGTAGGAGCATATGCAATTTCTATTTTAATCTCCTCAAAACTTGTCTTTCCTTCCTTGGTCTATCTGAATTCTATGTTCTTTTTTAGCATACTTGTAAGAGGTTTAACCATAGTGGCAAGGTTAGGAATGAACCTTCTACCACGGAAAATTTATAGTCCTTTGTTGTGACTAGGAAGTGGAAGAGAAAGAGTAGACTCCACTCTCTCTGGATCTATAGTCAAGCCATCCTTTGATACAATATGTCCCAAAATCTTTCCCTGATTAGTATCAAACACACATTTTCTAGGATTCAAAGACACCATATTCTCTGAATTTAACATGAATACTTGCCTCAAATGATCATGGTGATATATTGAATGCTTGAGTAGATAGATATATCAAGATATATTAGCTAATACACTCTTAAAGGCCATTTCCATTGCCCTTTATAAAGTAGCACCTACATTAGACATCTCAAATATCATTTTACAATAAGCATAGGTGCCCCATTTAGTGGTAAATGTTGTCTTGTATTGGTCTAATTCTTAGACTAAGATTTGGTTATAACCTGAATAGCCATCTAGGAAATAAAATCATTCTGAACCACTAACTTTGGACAAAATATGTTCCATGGAAGGAAGAGGACGGTGATCTTTAAGGGAATCCTTATTTAGATCTCTAAAGTCTACACACGGCCTGATTTATGCATTCTTCTTTCTCAGAGGTATAATTTTAGCTACCCAAGAAGAATTCTTAATAGGAAAAATTATCTTAGCCTCTATGAGTTTGGATAGGTCTTTTCTCATCAAGGGTTCAATCTTAGGATTGACTAGTCTCTATTTTTGTCTAACTGGTTTTGCATCATCATTTAACTCTATGGTATATTGAGACAAGCTTGGGTCAAGACACTTTAAGTCCTCATGTGTCCAAGAAATAACATCATTAAATACTTATATCAAAAGTTTAATAGTATGCCATGTGAAAATGGAGCGGGAGCGGGCTGGAGGAGGGGAGAGCACAGGAGGAGGTTTTTTGAATTTGAGGATGGGCGGGAAGCTGGAGAATGGTGGTATTGCTAGGGGATCTACGAAATATGATGTAGGTTTTTCTATGAGATCCCCATCTAGAGATGAGGACATTGTTGGTGGGCCAAACCTAGCTTTTCTCAGTAAGGACAACAGTCCTATCATGGGACTATAGGTGGAACCAATTAAAAAATCCAAAAATGATGAGAATTCAATGAAGACTCAAGGAGATAAATAACATGACTCTGCATCACACCTAGGTAAGATGAATTGGTCAGGTGTAACACCCTGCCAGGTAACCCAAGAGGACTGAACATCTAATCTCTAAAGATGAAGTCAATTTTTTTTTATATAATTATTACAATGCACATATTAAAAATAATCGATACACATATGCTCTCAAAACATGAATGCAACACAACTGAGATTTCCTAGTCCTCATAGGTTCCCTAACACTTCTACTCAAACAATATTAATTAATCTAATTAAATTTAAGAGTTTCATAATGAGTTACAAGTCTAACATATTTATAACCCTTCAGAATAAATGACTACTGTGTGATGAACATGTTTCAATGAGTAGTCACTAACATTTAATTTACCAACACAATCCATTCTTCATAACTAACTAATGGAATTCATAACATCTATAAAGCATCTTATAAATTTAGTTTCATATAGACATTAGGGTAAAGAATATCATGCAATATCACATACCCTACTACCTAGATGTACATTGTACTAGATATATTTTAAGACACCAACTAAAATGTTCCTAACTCATTCTTAATATCAATCATAAGTTAACAATATGTGAATCAATTTATTGAGCTACTATCAAAGGTTACACCCAACCAAAAGTGTATTGTACTTTATTTTTATTTTTATAAACTAATCTTAATATTTGGCATCTCCTTTCACAATTATATAACTATTCCACAATTGTAATTCCATTATCATTTATCATTCCTATAGACCTTCTTATCTAACAATAACATTTATCTTTGAAATAAACAAAAGTTCATTCATAAACCAATCATTTCACAATATTCCTTTATGGTCAATTATATAAGAGAACTTACTTATCATATCAATATAAGTTAGGTCCTTACTCACAAAACAAGAGAGAACTATAAGAATGACTTTCATTCAAAAGATCACTTACTTTATTAAAAGATAGCATTAGAGGGAAACAAATGACAAATTCCACATTATTTTAATATGTGTGACATATACAAGTAAGAGCATAAATTTTCCCTTTATTTCACCTAGAAATACTCATTTCCATTACATTGATTCACCCTTCATATATTTCATTACATTACCCAACAAGGGATTTCAATAAATAAATACATCAGAATTACAATTCATTGAAGTACATGATGCAGAAGTAGAATCTTTGACAGCTTCCAAGCCTGAATCCAAAGGCAATGTCATTCATGCAACCACGAACAATACCTTGATAAGATTAACCACCCAACCACATGGAACCGTGTAGTTCTACTCCCCCGTGCTAGGAGATAGAACCAAGGTCCACACAAGGCCCTAAGCAATCTAAGGCTTCACAAAATAATAACTTAAACAAATACAAGACATAACAAAATATCACTTAACTATACACAAGGTTAGGTTTCTAGCATACCCTCTAAGTGAGTGTCATCACATATCCTATTTATTGGGTTCCTTCCTGGAAACCATGTAACCCCGGTCCCCCCTTTATGAATAGGGATCCATCCTGGCAATTACCCATGGTTCTAGTACTCCAACAGGACTATGTGGGCATTATTATGTTTTGTTTCATTATCTTTTATTTCCCCCTTTCCCAGATTCATTATTAGGTTATCACTTTTTACTAACCCACCCATAGGATCATCTGGAAACCACTTTAGGGTTCCAATACCTATGGTGATCCACTCACTTAGGGTACCTATTCCCCTACCCCAAACATGACAAAAGAATTGCAATACTTCAAATGCTTTATTTCAGAGGTTTAGGAAACCCTCCTGTGTACTCAGACCAACAAGATGATTCATAACCTTAACCATAAACAACATAAGAATAGTACAAGGATGTCACATACTCAAGACACCTTAAGTAAGACATTATGATCAAATTCAAGCAATAAAATGAACATAGAAGAAAATAATCCCAAATGAAATAAACTATAAAAAGGAAGGGTGATAAACTGACATCCTAAACCTTCCAAAACTCAATAATAATTAAATATGACTTTAACCACTATTCAAACATAAAATCCACATAGAATTAAAAACCACACAAGAAGACATAGCCACTCCCAAAAATAGATAGTGACAAACTCATCAAGCCAACACATTAGATACAGATACTTAATTTCTAGATTTCATTACGAACGTGTTTAAACTACCTTACTTATCTATATGTATGATCAATAATGGAGCAAACACAATAAAAAAACACATTACTCCAATAAATAATATAGACATAAGAAAATTATTTCTAGTTTTAGATTCTACCTGGAGTCCTCCAGAGAATTCCCTTAGTGTTTGAGAAATTTCATAAACCTTCAAGCTTTCTAACTTTCTACTTGATGTCCTCCTATTGTTAGGTCAACCATAATCTCAAAATAAAAATGAACTATCATCATTTATAATTTCATCATGTATATAAACCAAATTTCATTAAATATTCTAAGAATATAATTCATCATCTAATCAAATAAGAGAAAGCATAAAGTTCAAGTATTATGTCACTAGGGTATAAGAACCCATAATTCAAAGTAATACTAATTAATTATAAAACAAGGGTCAGATTGAATCTATAATATGATCCATCAAGTGATTTGGGTTAATCTCTAATTAATAGTTATCATCAAAATCGTACATAATATCCTACAAGGATGTTAAATATGATTAGATAAATCATAAAAAGAACCTAATCTTTATGGTGATTTGAATAACATATATACACCATCTAGAACATAGTCATACAAGTATCTTAATCAACTTAATTCATCCTAGTGTACTCAAACCATCAAAAAAGAAGTTCCTCACATAACAACATATAAAATTGTTTCATAAAATGATGTTCCTAAAATATCATGAACATGTAGTTGGCATCACTACTCAAAGATAAATATACATCAAACACTTACGTGGAGATGAGATAGATTGGACTACTACCTTCAATCAGAATCATTAGTAGAGAATAAATGTCTCAAACTTCCAACAAGCATAATCAGGTTTTTTGAGGGTTGGAGGGGCATTACATTGGGTCTCTTTGGTATTAAACCATTTGGGAAATCATCCTTTCCAAAATTGAATATAATATCAGACCCGCTTAAGGGAGATTTTGGCATTATTATTTTAGACCCAATATTGGAACATACTGTGTCTAGAATGGCTTCTACCTTACTTGGTAAATTTATGGGACCTTGACCGAATATCAATCTCATTAGATCATATACGGAAAAAAAATGGAAGATCAAAGGTCAGGTTGACATTATGGCTATGCCAAAAGGCTTCTTCTCTTCTGAGTTTTCAAATGGGGAAGAATTTTCAAAATTTTTGTGTGGGGGTCCCTGGATGATGGGTAAATCTTTATTATCTTTGAAAAAATGGATGACAAACCTAGATTATAATGAGAGATTATTTACAACAACCCTAGTGTGGGTTCGCCTTCCGAGTTTGTCATTGGAGTATTGGAATGAAGATATTTTGGTGGCCATTGTTGGTTCTTTTGGTGAACTTCTTTCTATAGATCCAATGACAGTGGCCAGAACTAGACAAGTTTATGCAAGAATCTATGTTAATATACATCACAATGCAGATCTCCCACAATTGATAACTTTGAACTCGAATCTCGGTAAATGGAAACAAGAAATAGAAATTGAATCAATGCCTTTTCCTACTTTATTTGTAAAAAAATTGGTCATTGGGCGAAACAATGTCCTCAGAAACCCCATAAAGAGAAAAAGGAGAAAGAAACTCATAAAGTCCAGAGAACATAATGGAAGAGAAAACCTGAAGGTCAAATCTAGCCCCTGAAGAATCTTCAGAAGGTGAACGAACAACTTGGAGGTAATATGGATGACTCTAAAATGCCTCACCAAGAAGAGGAAATAAAAGAAACTTATGTGAATAAGGATAATAAAACAAATGAAGAGATTGAATCTGAAGAAAGTATCAATGAGCAGAAGAGCCCAAAAAATAGAAAAGAAGAAAGTGTGGGATCTCTCAATGGAGAAGATACATTTTTTATTTCAAGAGTAGAAGATAGTATGCATTCACCTATGATAGTTGGAACTACTTTGGACTCAAGGGTGGATGAATCACTAATAAAAGATGCTTCTATTTTTCCTCCTCTGGATACTACTCTTGGGAATGTCATAGAAAGTGAACAGAAGAGTTGTGACTCAAACAATGGGAACCGAAAAGAAACTGTTTCTACCCCTGATAGAGAAAATCAAGAAAAAGGGGAAGCTATAGACTTAGAAGAGCAAGAAAATCCCTGGTAGGAAGTGGGGGAAAAAACAGAGAAAAAAAAGATCCTGGGTCTCAGCAAAGGTCTGACCAGAAAGCTAACTTAGGGAAGAGGAATGAAGAAGTTAGGATGGGTAGCACCATTATCAAAATGATTATGAAGACTGGATCACAAAATAAAAGTAGAGTCCAAACCAGAGGACAACAAAAAGCGGACATAGGAACTCCAAAAAAAGAAAGGGGAAGGACATCTAAAAAAATTTAGAGGGAACTAGAAGTGAAACAGAATATTGCTGATGGTAAAAATCTTACCATCGATCAGGTCTACTCCCCAACCCTTAAATGAAAGTCATATCTTGGAAGATTTGAGGACTTAATAGTTCTCATAATAAATATGTAGTTAGGAACTTAGTGAGAGATTATAAGCCTGATATTTTAATGATTCAAGAATCTAAGATGTCAAAAGAGAAGGTTGGAAAATTAAACCTGATTAAAAAAGGTGGAAGTATAGGTTGTAGTTCTGAAGGAGCCTCTGGAGGGATGGCTATCTTTTGGAATTATGTTAGTTTTAATTGTTGTTTGTTGTTAGAATATAAGCATTTATTAGCTGTGAAAGTTAGTAGCTTGAAGGAAAATTTCTCTTGGGTTCTTATTAATGTGTATGCTCTTAACACAAAACTGGTAGACAATAATTTTGGACTAAACTTCATGAATTTTGGGAGACTAGAACAGAGGATCATTGGATGATAATGGGAGACTTTAACACCCCCCTAAAGGAAGAAGATAAAATGGGAGGTAATATTACTCAAGTGGAAATTAGAATGGATCTAATGAACTTTACAAGTAATGAAGGTTTGCTAGATGTTGATCTGGAAGGTATAAACTACACCTGGTCAAATAGAAGAGTTGGGGCTGACTTAATTCAAGTAAAATTAGATAGGGTGCTTATCACCCTAGACTGTTTCACAAATTTCTCTTGCTCATTATCCTTTATGTCCAGAATTGGCTTGGACCACTTTCCTATCTCTTTTTCTGTCAATCCTCTTACTGGAAAAAGGAATGCCCCCTTCAAATTTGAGAAGATGTGGTTGGCCCACCCTAATCTGGAAAATATAAGCAGGGACTGGTGGAACATCAAAGTGGATGGTATAGCGATGTTTAAAGTGGCTAATAAATTGGCAAATTTTAAATCTAAAATTAGGGAGTGGAACAAGAATGTGTATGGGGACATTTTCCAACTCAAAAGTAAAATTCAAATGAATCTTAAAGAAACTCAAGATGAAATTCAAAGATTGGGTATGTCTGAAGAAACGAAAAAGAAGGAGAATACTCTTCTTGCTGATTACCATAACATAATAGCCAAGGAGGAAACTTTATGGAGGCAGAGATCTAGAGCCCTTTGGCTGAATTCTGGAGATAAAAATACCAGATTCTTCCATCTCACTACTCTAAAACATAAGGCGATAAACATAATTCACTCTCTCTCCTCCTCCAGAGGGATTATCACCAAAGAAGAAGAAATAAGGGAAGAAATGAAGGGTTACTTTTCTATTTTATTAACCAAGGAACCTAATCTAAACTTGGAGGATAAGATAAAGCTACTAGATTTGATTCCTAAGAAGCTGGACAATAAGGACAGTGACTGTCTTAAGGCCATTCCCAAAGATGAAGAAATTTAAAAGGTTGTTTTCTCTTTTGAAGGAGAAAAATCCTCATGACCAAATGGCTTTCAGATGTTTTTCTTCCATAAATTTTGTAAGATCATTGGGATAGGTGTGTGCTCTGTTGTTAAGGAATTTTTGGGTAAAAATCCTTTCTTAAAGAGCTCAATTCTACTTTCTTAGTGTTGATCCATAAGAAACTTGGAGCCAACATTGTCAATGGTTTTAGGCCCATCAGCCTTTGTAACTCTGTGTATAAAATTATGTCGAAGGTGTTGACTTCTAGGATTCTTTCTTTCTTACCTTCTATTATTTCCCCCCAGTAAAATGGCTTTGTCCCGGGGAGGCAAATTTTGGATTCAATTATTGTGGTTCATGATAATATTCACTCTTTAGAAGTTTCTAAGAAGAAAGGTTTCTTGATGAAGCTTGATCTATCTAAAGCTTATGACAAAATTGACTAGGATTTCCTCCCAAAAGTTCTCTGAGATTTAGGATTTCATGATATGGTGATCAGATTGATAATTCAGATGGTTACTATGGTGTCTTCTTTTGTTATTGTCAATGGGGGCTCCTCAAAGTTCTTCCACCCCTCTAGAGGTTTGAGTCAAGGAGACCCTATTTCTCCTATCCTTTTTGTAATAATGGCTAAAAGCCTTGGGAGATGCTTAAATAGTTTGGTTTTAAAAGGGAAAAATTTTGGTCTTCAACCTTCTTCTTTAGTTCACAAATATTCTCATGAACAATTTTTTGATGATACAATCTTGATGGGGGAGGCTTCTGTCAAAGAATCAAGGAATATAAAGATGGCCCTAAATATCTATACTAAGGCTCCATATCAATTCATAAACTAGGAGAAAAGTTCCCTATTTTTCATAAACACTCTTGTTGATAGATAAAAAAAGATATCTTCTATCCCTGGTTGTAAGATTGGAAGTATTCCAGCCCCTTATCTTGGTCTTCCTTTATGTTTGAAACCTGAGATCTCTTTTTGGAATGAAATTATGGACAGATTCCACAACAAATTGGCTAGTTGGAAAGGGGTTGGTTTGATTCAAGTTTGAAAAGTCTAGTTGCTAAAGGAAACGCTCCAAAATATTCCATTTTATGCCCTTGGCCTCTTTAAAATCCCTCAGAAGTTTGTTGATTTGATAGAGAAAATCCAAAAAATATTCCTTTGGTCTGGGGTTGAGGAGAAGAAGAGATTTAGTCTTGTCTCCTGGGAAAAGGTTTGTAAACCTAAGAGATATGGTGGTCTGGGTATAAGAAGTATCAGAAACACTAATAAGGCCCTTCTGGAAAAATAGTTGTTAGGAATAAGGTGTCTCAACCTTGGATAATTCCTATTCTTATTATTTGTTTTGTAAAATGTATTTCTTGCAAACAATGTAATTAAGTGTGAGTGTACATGTCTAGTTGGCATGTTGATGTGTCACTCCACTTGATGTGTCAGCATCTTGAATTGTGTGTAAGGAGATCATGGCTGAAATGGTTATGATGGATTCCTATGACACGTAAGAGCTATTTCTAGAAGATTCAATGACGGGTGAAGACATGCAATGACATGTGGCAACTGATAAAGTTGAGTACTGTACACTCTTCCATAATCATGGGGTTCAAGGCATCACCCTGAAAAAAAAATTTAGGGTTCCTATTTTCTTGGAGAACGGTAAAACCCTAATACGGCTATCTTTGAAAGTTCCCCTAAAAAGGAAAGTGCATGATATAAGCATTTTTTAGGGTTGCAGATAGATATAGAAAATGAGTGTATTTTTGGTATGATCTGGTGCTACTGGATTAGTTTTTGTGTGTCGATTATCTCCTGAAAGAACTTTCATTGCAAGTGTGTTGTAACCGTTGTGTTGAAGATAATACATTGTGCAGGTTTTGGAGTGTTGGGGTTTTTTACCGAAAGGTTTTCCCCAGGGTAAACCATTGTGTCATTCTCTGATTTCTATATGCGTGGTATATGGCTGCAATATCTTTGTTAAAGTAGTTAACGAATCTGAAATTGTAAGGTTTTAAAAGAATTTGCACAATACTTTCCTTTAGAGATTAGTGTAGGAAGTTGTTTCCACACCTGAGTTTCCTTACAAGTGGTATCAGAGCCTGATCAACTTTTGATCCTAGTTGTTGGGTAGGGTTTT
>MU223645.1:5477596-5494736 GCA_018584345.1 Thuja plicata
TTTGTTTTGTAAAATGTATTTCTTGCAAATAATCTAATTAAGTGTGAGTGTACATGTCTAGTTGGCATGTTGATGTGTCACTCCACTTGATGTGTCAGCATCTTGAATTGTGTGTAAGGAGATCATGGCTGAAATGGTTATGACAGATTCCTATGACCCGTAAGATTTATTTCTAGAAGATTCAATGATGGGTGAAGACATGCAATGACATGTGGCAACTGATAAATTTGAGTACTGTACACTCTTCCACAATCGTGGGGTAAAAATTTTACAGTTCTTATTTTCTCAGAGAATGGTAAAACCCTAATACGGCTATCTTTGGAAGTTGCCCTAAAAAGGAAAACGCATGATATAAGCATTTTTTAGGGTTGCAGATAGATATAGAAAATGAGTGTATTGTTGGTATGATCTGGTGCTACCAGATTAGTTTTTGTGTGTCGATTATCTCCTGAAAGAACTTGCATTGCAAGTGTGTTGTAACCGTTGTGTTGAAGATAATACATTGTGTAGGTTTTGGAGTGCTGGGGTTTTTTACCAAAAGGTTTTCCATAGGGTAAATCATTGTGTCATTCTCTGATTTTTGTATGCATGGTATATGGCTGCAATATCTTTGTTAAAGTAGTTAACGAATCTAAAATTGTAAGGATTTAAAAGAATTTGCACAATACTTTCCTTTAGAGATTAGTGTAGGAAGTTGTTTCCGCACCTGAGTTTCCTTACAACAGTGCTGGAGAATCTTTGAATAAAATAAGGAATGGAATATAATTCTAAAAATTAAATACCATCTTACCTCCCTAGAGGACACTTTAAATTCCCAAGAGGATACCTATGGTTCCTTCATCTGGAATAGAATTTGAAAAGGGTAGAATCTGGCTAGAAAAGGTGCTAGATGGAAACTGGGAGATGGAAGGAAGATAAGTTTTTGGGATGATATTTGGTTGAAGGAAAAAACCCTTAACGATAATCAGGAGTGGTCAAATGCTATTCATGCCTGTAAAGAAACTATAGGAGAGAAGGTGTATGATTACTACAGAAATGTGACTTGGGTTGATTTAAGACACATAGATGAGAATCTTAAGTTTGTGAACAAGCAACTTAACAATTGGTTCCTAAAAGAGAATCTTTAGGATAGTC
Organism: Thuja plicata; assembly: GCA_018584345.1. Taxonomy (NCBI): domain Eukaryota; kingdom Viridiplantae; phylum Streptophyta; class Pinopsida; order Cupressales; family Cupressaceae; genus Thuja; species Thuja plicata. The sequence continues at coordinate 5,478,731 of MU223645.1, forward strand.
TCATTTGGGGTCGAGAAGCTAATGGGAGGTTCTTTGTCTCCTCCGCCTCTGCTGTCCTCTCTGAGCTAGAAGAAGGCGTGTTTTTCTCCCAGGTATGGAATAAAAATCTTATACCTAAAATTAACATGTTTTTCTGGCTTCTTGTTCATAACAGAATCCTAATGATCGATAATCTTAGCAAAAGAGGTTTTAATATGCCCAATCAATGCTTTCTCTGTTGTGATGAAGAGGAAAATTGTAACCACTCAATGATTCATTTTTCCTATACTAGAAATGTGTGGGATTCAATCTTCAAAAAGATGAACATGGAATGGGTGAAACCTCAAATCATCAAAGATTTTGTTAAACAATGGTATTGTCCCTTCCCAGGTAAAGAAATAAAGAGACTTTGGAAGTTGATTCTCCCTCACTTTACTTGGAGAATCTGGAAGGGGAAAAATAATAGGGTTTTCCGAGATAAGCACTCTCCTCATGAGAATGTGGCAAACATGGTTTGCAGAAGCTTAATGGAAAAATTTAGAGGTCCTATTCCTAAAGACTCTCAGACCAGGAATAACTCCCAAGACATAAGTGAATTTCTTAAAAGGGAGGAAAATAAAAACAGAACTAATAAGACCAAAATCAGAGAAAATATTGTCTGGACTGCTCCCCCGAAGGGTTAGATGAACGGAAACTTTGATGGAGATGCTAAAGGTAATCCTGGAAAGGCTGGGGTGGGTGGGATCATAAGGGATTGAAATGGAAAATGTCTAGGAGTTGTGTCTATTCCTCTCAGGATTCAAACGAATCATGTGGCGGAAGCTCAGGCTGCTCTCGAAGTGGTTAAGCTGGCAAAAGAGCTGGGAAGCTCAAAGATTTGGCTGGAAGGGGATTCATTAAATTTAACAAACTGTATTAAAGGTAGGAGTGCCCCTTCATGGACTATAGCCCATATTATTTAAAAAATTATTACTATCCTCCAAACCTTTAAGGAAAAATATATCTCCCACGTTTACCGTGAAGGAAATAAGCCAGCGAACAGTTTGGCTAACGTGGGGACCCAAAGTGACATCACCCAAAATGGATTGGAGAGGAAAATCTTAAAAATGATATGAGGAGTCTTATCAATTATGATAGACTAAACCACAAGGAAGGTTTAATCAATATTAATTACTATAAGGACACTTAACATTTTGAGGCGGGATAATTGTCAAATGAGTTGTGATAGTGTCATGATTAAGCATAAACCACACGGATTGTCGGTCATTTTTGGCAAAGCTATTTGAAGCAACCAGAAAAAAATTGTTATCATCCTGAAGAGAAAACAAAGATCTTCTGGTAGGATGGGTGGTGGTTTGAAAAGAGAGGAGCCGCTGGACTGTGAGAAGTGGAGGCGGAGTAAGAAGGTTTGGAAAAATCTTAAACATGGTGTATTTACCCCCTACATGGAAAGATTGCACGGCTTCGACAAAGATATTACTAAGATTTTTGCAGACGGTTGGGTGAATGACAAAGTCAATCTAGGTGGTAAGTCTTTCCCGCTTACTCTGAGTCTTTTGGCAAAAATTACGGGTTTGCCTTTGGAGGGCATGAAGCTTTATAGGGATAATAAAAAAATGGGGATGCAAGCCTTTAAATTGTTCCCTAAAAGTGTTGAAGAAGAAGCTCTTATGAACAAAGGGATGGGAGACTATGTGAATATTAAAAAAATTAAGAGCATTTGGGCCGAAATCCTAACTGTAATGATTGAATACTTCACTCTAGATGGGGGTTACTCAAAGATTTACAATTTGTATTTTGTGTAGGTTAACCATTTTAGGCATAAGAAGAAAGTTTATTTCCCTTATTTCTTGCTTAACTCGTTGAATAACAGCATTGTGGATAATAGGAAGAAGGATAGCAACCCTGTTCTACATGAAGGATTGATTATGCTTATTATGGAGTATGCTCGGGATAGGATCCCTAACCTGATACCCAAAATGGTAAAAGGGAAAAGGAAAATAAATAATGAAGATGGTAAAGAGGAAAAAACCCAGAAGAGGGATAGGAAAAAGAAGAAGAAAATTAGGGAAAGAAGGGAGGACATGGAAGCCCAGATTTCAACCCCTAAAGGGGATGAGAAGGATGTAAACATCGAAGAGAATGATGATGATCAAGCTAATGAAATGGAAACCTCATATTTTAAAATCCAAAACCCTGAAAAAGAGGAAAATGAGGAGAATGCTAAAGGGGAAGAAGAAGAAGAAAAATTGAAGTAGGAAGGGAGGAGGAGGATAATTTTGAGGAAAAAGAAGATCAGAGCAATGAAAAGGAAAGTGCCAGAGACCAAAGGAAAATTAGGGCTGGCAAAGATATGAAGACCACTGAAGACCAGAGCAGAGATAATACAAATTCCAGTGGGCAAGACAAGGTTACCACTATGGGTTTTGATTATGATGATCGTCTTCAGCAAGTGGTTAACAGTAAAAGGGTCATGGCATAAATATGGAGAAATGCATAGTGGATGATATCCAAGAAATGAAACAGCACCTGAAGGCTATGGAGGATACTATGGAGCCCTTAAAAATCAGGTTGGAAAAACTGGAAATGAAGTTTTTGATGGAGGTAAATAACAATAACTTGAATGAAAGCCTGACAGCTAAGATCAAAGCCATTCTGGAGGAGAAGCTGAAAGACATGAACGACAAGATTAATTATAATGGGCACATTATTAGTGAAGTTATGAAGCACAGTAATGATGGACTTAAAGTCTTAGTTATGAACTTGAAGGACATTTATAATTACTTGGAGAGAAAAATGCTGGAAAATACTACTATCACTTTGGCTGATGATACTGGGAGCTCAGGACTAGGAACTAGAACTAGAAGCGGCCTTAAATGTACGCTGCCTGAAACCCCAAAGGAGCTAAAAAGTATCAAAGATGCTATCCAAAAGATGGAGGATATGCAGAAAGAGGCCGAGAAGGCCACAATGAACAAAATGTAGCTCTTGGTTGGTTGCTGGTAGTTTGTTGGTCATTGTTCTATTTTTTGTTTCTAGCTCTATTTTTTTGTCTTTTGGTTTCTTAGCTTGTGTGTTGGGGTCCTACCTTTTGTCTCGATGCAAGATTTCATTGTATGTATGGGCTATTAATGCTTATCCTTTTTGAGAATATTTTGAAAATGGTTTCGGGGTCCATTCAAAACCTGTATGTATTTCTATCAAAAACCATCATTAAATACTTGACATAAATTAATGAAAACTTATTGTTCAGTATCAGAGAATACCTTTCCCAAATTAAGCATCTTTCCATCACCAATGGTAGCAGGGTTGTAGTCATCCTTCTTTGCAGCTAGGTTCAGACCTTTATTCCTTGCTTGATCATTAGAGTTGAAGATTCCCTCTAAGGTGACTAAACCTTTGGGTAATTTATTGTTATTGAGCCTCATAATCTGATCCCCATATTGGCTTTGTAAGTTGGACTGATTTTTAGCAGAAAACTTTGCCTCATTTTGTATAAAATTGACAATTTGCAAATCAAAATAAAAAAATTGCCAATTTGTACAATTGTCTAGGATAGCATGCCTTACAACAAGTTTGATATGTTTTTCCTTCGTGTTTTCAAGGTGCTCTAGTATTTCATAGTGAGCACCCACTATTGTGAGTCTATCAGCATGTTTGTTTTGATTCATAGAAACACTTGAATGTTGAAAGCTTGAAAGACCTCAAGTAGATCTCAAACCCTGTGTTTGTATGATTTGAGGAGGTTTTTCTTGGTAACATTCTAATTTCTAAACTAATTACAACCATCTCAATATCCCCAAAGACTTGTAAGGATTTTATACCTTTTCTTTCCGCAAGTTGGAGACCTTGGACCAATGCTTCATACTCGGTTACATTATTGGTGCAGTTGAATTGAAGTTTATATGAATAGTAGTATTTCTCCAACTTTGGATAAATAAGCATTACACTAGACCACAAACCATTCTTATTCCTTGAACCAGAAAAGAACATACTCCATAATCCATCATTATCTTCATGTTCTTTCATGAGATTGGGAATAGGAGCATCTTCCTCATGTATGCAATAATTTCCAACGACTCTCTCTTCAGCTTCTTGCACTGGACCAAATTGAAAATAATTAGCCCACTCATCTAAAAGATAATCTGGAACCTTTGTCAGGAGAGTAGAAGATTCATGGACTATGCATTCATCTTCTTCTTCATAATTTGTACAATTTATATTTATGGGGCTAGGTGTATAGGGACCTATGTGATTAAGAGACAATGGTTCTGCTTTTATGGAATCCTTTATTCCATATCTAGTTCTAAAGAACATGTATGAGCAATCAGATTCAATATATCCCCCTATCTTGGTAGTGAAGTTCCTCATAAGGAAAAGGGAAAAGTGTGCAAGGAGATCAAAGACTAATATATATTGTATAACGATGCAACTAGGCATGCATGCAAGGTTAATTTGATATATTTTCATACTCCCTTTGTTTGGACAGAAGTACCATCCAATTGGACAGCCCCTTTAGTTATTGGCTCATATTTAATACCTAGAAGGTCAACTACCTTCTTAGGCATGATTGAGCTACTAGCTCTAGAATCTATCATACAGTTGCGAACTAATTTATTTCCTATAATTAAAGAGAGATAAAAGGGGGAAGGTTTGTCCCTTTTACTTACATTTCCTTCTTTTATAGGTTGCATCAGACTTATTTCTCTGTTTGTTATAGTTTCCCCCTTTTGACTCATTATAGTCTTCAACTCCTCCTGTTGTAATTCTAATTGTGGTGGAATTAATAGAGCATCCCACATAGTAATAGATATGCTGGTCTTTTTCATTTTATGTAATATTGATAGGGATGTTTGCTGATTTAATAGGGCTTTTTGCAACAACAGGGTCTAATTTTTGTATTGGAACAACCAAAGGCTCCCTTAACTTCTTGATGTTCTAATTGATATTATGATTTTGTACTGGGGCGGTAGCATCATATTGTATACCTGTTGATATAAGAGGTGTAGCTACCTTTTAAGTTGAAACTAGGTTAGGTGGAGAAGATGGAACACTCTCCACAACTATTATTTTTCTCCTAGTGTTTTGAGCTACACTATCATTGCTCTCATGATTGACACAACAACATTCCTCTGGTTGCCAAATTGCATTTATAGACTCCTCTGAGTGTTGGAACTGAAATACAATATTAGGCTGGTTTGTATCCTATTGCTATCCTAATATTGGTTGTCCTTCTTGTGTGGTTAGTATCTGAGAAGATTCTTCCCTTTGGCAAATACACTGATCAAAAGAAAGAGTGCAAGTACCATAACACCCTTTCTCTTGAGAAAGATTATTTTGAGTAACAAGTGTCCTTACTAAATTTGCATTTGAATTTGTAGGGGCTTCATTGCCCATGAGTTTATTTTGGTTCCATGAACTTTGTCCTTGATTTTGTGGCCTATTGAATGAAGAATTTTGATTATGAAGTTGATAAGACATGCTACCTTGAGCTTTTTTCCTCTCTAGAGTCACCACCTTGTTCCCCATGTTTTACAGCCTAAGATTGAAACCTTGCATCCGTTGCATCACACTTTCCATCATAGATTCAAGTGTATTGTTCGAAGATGTAGAATCTGGTGGGGAAGCAATAAGAGGTTGACTCGTAGTTGTAGTAGGAATAAGAGCCATCGTAGGTTGATGTGTAGGTATATCTCAAAATAAAGGCATTAGAGGCCTTGGAGATAACTTCCCTCCTTGAATTAGATAATTCTCTGCTCTTATAGCCATATCATATGTAGTTGGTAAAGTACCTCCACCCATTGTTTGCAATGTGGTAGACATATCATTGTTAAAATCTCTAAGATAATGCATGAAATAATTACCAAGAGTAGGCTTTACTGAAGCAAGTATTTTGTCCCATGTCTTTTGGAATCTATAGTTGAACTATGTCATGAACTCATGGGATGTTCTTTTAATTGTAGTTAGCTGCTCCAAAAGTGATAGGTGATCACTTTTATCCTCAAAGTGCTTACATAGTATTTCTCCTAGATCATCCCAATTATGGATAGAGTTATGTGGCAATCCTCTGTACCACTGCAGAGTTTTTCCCTTTAGTGATGATGCAAAAAGTCTAACAAAAACATCATCTTTAATACCATGTATATTGCAGATATTATAAAACTTCTTGAATGTGTTCTATTGGGGAAATAGAAGGTTCATCAGTGAAGTCTAGTAAGCACTTAAGTGCAGACACTGGTATATTATTCCTTTGGGCTAAAATGAGAGGACTACCACCATTAAATGTAGAAAAAACTTGATTTCTAAGGACAGCCATATGGAATAGTGATCTATTCAATTGATCAAATAGTAGCCTAGGTTGTGTTCTTATCAAAAGAGGAGTAGAAAGAGATCTAGTTGGTATAGGTGTTTCTTCTGAACTCCTAATTGGTGATAGAGAAAGTCTATTTTTTCTTCTTGTAAAATTTGAAAATGAGAGTTGAACAAACTGAAAATTATCTCTAGAAGATGCCCTTGTTTATATCCTGGGCATGAATTGTACCAAACTAGTCTATGAACTGAGATATAGAGATAGATTCTCCAAGTACAAGAGCAGTACTATCTCCTTACATAGAAATTGAAATACTTTGCTTGACACTAGCAATCCAGTAGGTTTTCTCTTGTAACTTGAATGTGGTCCCACCGAGCGTGTCAAAAAATGTTAACACAAAATTCTACACCCTTGCCTAGATGGTGGTTAGTGACCAAGGAAACCTTGTGAAACATGGAAACAATATCTCAATGTGGGACTTGATCAATGTGATTGAATCTCTGGAGAAGGTCAGCTTCCTTTACAATCTGGGTGCACCTAAAACTATTGCTTTTAAGGAAAAGGGAGAAGGAGATGCTCAAAGGGAAATGCAAAAAGGGAAAGGAGGTGATACACTAGATTGAAATATGATCTACTATTTCTAACTACTGGACTTAAACCTCAATGAAGATCACAAAATAACACTACCCTTTGTATTTATAAACCTCAAAACAATATGAAAGTTTCAATATAACCAGGAAAGGAATACAAGAATTCACTAAACAAGATTGATTGACTTGGATTAACACACTCATACAATGTTACGGCTAACGAAATACGTCCAAATAATAAGGCAGAAAGACTACAAAATCTTATTTGGGTCAAGAATAGGTAAATAATAGTGATTTCTATTGAATAAGGAAAATATACAATTATAGAAGAAAGTTTTGTAAAAGAACCAGAAAAAGAGTTCCTGGGAGAATGTACAAACTTTGCCTTTATAGGGTTCAAGCATAACCCAGACTGGTCACTTGAAGTTCAAACCCTGCTAGGATTGATTTATGGAAGAGGAAAATCAGAAGAAATCTGATCGCAGCTAAACAAATTGAATTCAAAAGTGACATAAAGAAGGAACCAAAATATTCTCGCAACAAAGTCGCCTCAGCAATTACTACAACTTTGAGAAGTTGTCATTGTACTCTGTTAGCATGCAGATCCTTTTGGGAATCGTTTGGAAGTAAAGAAGTGATGAAGTGGTTAGAAACATCATATCTCTCCTTGGAAGTAATGGCGCCATGGGAAGTGGTTGACAGTAGAGAATGATCGCTAGATGTAGCTAAGAGCATTAATGCTCTATTTTTTGTCGACTCTCGTCGCTGAAAACCACTTCAAAATCATCTTGTGTTTTGGCACCCAAACGGTTGTTTCGACCATCAGGGAAGGTTCCCCCAATGATCAACCTCCTGGGATGAGCAAATGAGTCGTTGTTTAAAATCATAGACCATCAGGGAAACCGCTGAGAAATCCTATCGATGAAGATATGACCTCTATCACTGCCTCTGAGATATCAGCGAGACCATGAGAGAGATCCTATGAAAAAATTATCGATGTATCATGGCCCATCGAAACAGGAAAAATCTGCGTCGTCGATACACTGATAAACTCGACATCGGCAAGACTTCTATTGATGTCCCTTTGTCATATCACTTGGGAATTCTGTTGCATCTTTTTGATAAAACATACCCCGATGTCCCTTTATCGAGGTAGCAAACACTGTCAGACTGCACCATTTGACCGCTTTCTATCGCTAATGAGATGAAGCATCGGGGTGACTTACCCCGATGACATCCATCGGCATATCGAAATGCATAATTTTGTCACCTTCGATTCCCGTTGCAATTTGACATCAGCAAGACCTCTGTCGATGAAAATATTGGCATAGCAACCATCATCAAAAGACATAATTTTCTTGTTTTTGATCGCTAATGAAACCTCTATCGGCAAGACTCCTACCAATAAAAATCATCGATGTAGCAAGCCCCATCAGAACGCACAATTTGGTCGATTCTAACCGTCGATGACCAATGAGGTCGACAAGACCTCTGCTGATAAAACTCATCCATAAAACACAAGACCTGCTACCCCAAAATTGGTATCTTCAATCCATTGATCGATCTGCATTGGATTTCGGGGAAACAAAAAATTAGTCATGTTGAAATCCAACCTTGGTCCCAGTTGAAGCGGTGTGTGTCCATACTGGTGTAACATGAGGGATGCTACACCAAAATACCTGATCTAAAGTATTTGATTGATTTACCCTGATGATCTATTCAACTGGAACCCTATGATAAAAAGTTGATCTAGGGATTTGATGGTGGGATGAAAAGGTCAACAAGTAACTATGATGAATTTTGCAAAATATTAATTAAAAGGTTTAATAGAAAGGATCTTTAAGTTTATTTTAGAGAGTTAGCCCAATCATAGCAAGAGGGAACAAAGGATTAAAATGTGGAGAAATTCCAAAAATTATAAATATTAACACTTTGATGTTAGAAAACAAACAATTGTCATTTTTATTAAAGGGTTACTTGAACCTTTTAGGGGTTTGATTAAGGAATTTGGTCTATTGACCTTTTAGAAGGCTATTAAAAGAGTGTTGAACCTAGAAACTTGGTGGTTATGAGTAAGTTCTATCAAAGGACCCCTCCTAAAGGAAAAATAAGAAACCTTTTCAAAAAGATTTTTCTTGACAAAAGGCATTATCATCAAGAACAAATTTGATGAAGTGATCAAAAATAAGCTCAGTTACAATTATTTATTTTTCTTGAAGAATTTGATGGGTACAAGACATTGACGCTTGGGAAAAGGTCAAACATTATATAGAAGAAATTCCTAATGGAAATTCAGAGGAAGAACTAGAATCAAACTTTATGTAAACTTGAATCAAAGAAAAGAGGAAAATAAACATCTATAGGATGCACTTAAAACATTGACAAATGCTCTTGAATATCTTCCTTAAATAGAGTGTGGGGGGTTTGCAAGGATACAATGTTATAGTTCTCAATGATAGTAGAGCAACAAACAATTTCATTAATGAAGGGTTGTTGCTAAACAAAGCTTAAAAATAGAAAAATCCAATAGATTCAATGTTACAGTGGCTAATAGTTTTAACATTCCATGTACCAAAAGGATTCATCAATAGGGGACTACTCTTGGCTGACAAAAGATGTGAAATGACTTCTATGTGGTGGGCATAGGATTAACTCATGGTTTTAGGAGTGCAATGGCTACACTCATTGCAAGAGTACAAAAAACTACAAATCTATGGAGCTAACGTTCAAATCATAAGGTAAAGAAGTAGTGTTGCAAGGTGTGGCTGATGGAATCAACAAAAATTATTTAGAGGTGTTTTAAGTATGTACAAGTAGCATGTGCAACACAATTTTTAGCAACCAACTAGATATCTTATTATGTGGACTAATAATCATTCTTGGGCAAGCATAGCATGGGCTACAATGGAATTCCTCTGGTATTGCCACCTTGTAAAGGATTGCGACATACAATCAAAATACAAAAAGAAGAAAAACTAGTAATTAGGGCTCCATACAGACATCCAAAACAATGAGGAAAATGAAAAAAACAATTAAGAAACTTCTACAAGTGGGTCATATCAAGCCAAGTTCTAGCCCTTTTGCATCTTCAATCGTCCTGGTGAAAAAAGATGAAACTATGTAGATGTGCATAGTTCTTGTAGCCTTTAAAAGAACCTATAAAAAAAACATCCAATTCATAGAAGTAATGAGTTAGTTGATGAATTGAATGGATATTACTCAAAGATTGGCTTGAGATTCAAGTACAATCAAATATGGATGAAGAACAAGATATACATAAAATTACTTTCCAATATCATTTTGGCCATTTCGAGTTTTAGTTATGCCCTTTGGTTACAACTCTCACTACCCATGAACCATGTGTTCAAAAATAAATTGAGGAATTCAATCTAGAAAAAACATGAAAGAAACATTTACAACATTTGGATGAAGTTTTGGGAATTTTGGATCATCTCTGATTTTTTTAAGAGTCTAAACTTGAGTTTGGATTAACACAGATTAAATTTAGGACATATTATTAGTGCTAAAAGAGTGCAAGTATATCAAGGATATATACAAGCTATTTTAGATTGACCTCTACTAACCAATTTGACATAATTGAGAAGGTTTTTTAGCTATGTAGCTACTATAGAAGATCTAGCAAAGAATTTTCTCAATTAGTCATTCTCTCGACGAATTTAACCACGGGAGCATTTTCCTAACAAGTAAACTCAATGGGCTTTTCATGAACTCAAGAAGTTAGTTAGTAAGTTCATATCCTATACTAGTTATTGAGGACTTCTCACTTCCATTTGTTATTGAATGCAATGCCTTTGACATAATTGAGAAAGTTTTTTAGCTATGTAGCTACTATAGAAGATCTAGCAAAGAATTTTCTCAATTAGTCATTCTCTTGACAAATTTGGCCAATGGAGCATTTTCCTAACAAGTCAACTCAATGGGCTCTTCATGAACTCAAGAAGTTAGTAGTTAGTAAGTTCATATCCTATACTAGTTATTGAGGACTTCTCACTTCCATTTGTTATTGAACGCAATGCCTCAAATGGAATAATTGGAGGATTGTTAATGCAAAGACATCAAAATAGCTTTTAAAACTAGAAAACATTGAAAAGAGCTATTTCATGCATGTTCTCGACGAGTTTAAACAATATCTAGGTTAAGAAAAGTTTGTGGTAAAAACATATCACAATAGTTTTGGCTTTTCTTAACCAAAGAGATATAAACGACGAACAACAAAAATAATAAGCAAGTTTCAAGCCTACAACTTTGATATTCAATATAGAATAATATAGAAGTCAATGCTCTATAAGGAATACTTGTATTCATAATTAGATATTTGTCTTCATTAGAAAGCTAAAGCTAATATAATAGTAGAACATTGGAAGGATGCACGTCACTAATATCCTTAATGTAAAGACCCAAGAAGATAGATCTTATCCTGTACAAAGACAATCTATCTTATCCCAAGATTGAAAGTAGATGATGAAGTTTTGAGAACCGGACATGACACGCCTCTAACAAGACAACAAGGTTACTTAAGACCTACAAATAAATTGAGTAGAACAAAGAGAACGTGTTTTCTTATGAGGATATTGCAGCCCTTAACAATTCCGAACCAAAAATAGTAAAGTATCTCAATGGATTTTATTACAAGGTTCCCTAAGACATAAGGTAAAAACTATATACATGTGTTTGATAGACTTCCTAAATACGGTCATATCTATGTCATAGGCACCCCTTGTGACTAATTTAGTTTTTAAAGAGGCTTTTTCATTGCATAGGTTGCCTAAAAACATAATAAATGATTGAGATAATAAGTTCCTTATCTTGTTTTGTCAAGGACTCTTTCATATGTTAAAACTAGATTGTCTCCAAGTACCAATTATCATTCACAAACTGGTGGACAAACAAAAATAGCTAACAAATGAATTGGGACTATTTAAGAAATTATGTTACAAAATATCAAATATGTAGTGAAACATTAAATAGCCTTGATGAAATGGTTTTATTTGGCATAACAATGTTACAACACTATATATATTATATGTCCATTACGATAAAATCTTTCAAGGCATTATAAGATTATGATGCTTTATCCTTTGTGGGTGATGAAGCCTTTCAAGGCATTATAAGATTGTGATGCTTTATCCTTTGTGGATTTGGTCATCACAAATAGAAATTTAAAAAAAAAAAAAAAAAACAAGAGCACAAGATTTAATTATATAAAAAGTCAAAAAAATTATAATAATTCATAAAGAACTTACAGAAAGCACAGAATCATCAAAAAATTATTTGTTAATAAACATCAAACTAAAAGAATACTCAAAGAGATGGCTTTCCCAAGGCTACAACCTTTTTTTTTAAACTTCTTTGGAAAAGAGTTGAATTTGTCTCTTATAAATTCAAGATAAAAATTAGAGAAATGGCACGAATTGGAATTGTCAGAGAAAAGTAAGATTCGTCGCGCATTTCATGTCTCTTGTTTAAAAAGAACATTAGGAAGTCAAAATATTCATGTCTCTTGTTTAATAATATGTCCTAAATAATTTTTTGTGCTTCTACACTTCCTTACCTTTACAAGGGCTTATTTCAATGGGATAATGTTTTTCAACACCTTCAGGTCCTCTTTCTACTGATAAACTTCAAACTCATCCCACAATAATTTTAAATAAATTTATTTTAGGAAAAAAACTCGCACATATACCTAGGTATGGGTCTTTATTCACTCTTGGCAGACCACTTTGTGATTAACGTCTTCTACTTTACAACTGCTCTCTTTACGCTTGAACTCACGACATCACCAATCTCAACACAACAGCTTCAATTTGGCGCATTCTCTTTTACAGTGACTATAACAACTTTGGTTGTGACTCCATCTCGCCTGGAAAACTTTACAAGAATATGCAAACCAAAGTTCATAAGACTTGGCTTTAAAAAGATCTACTACAACAACCTTTTAAATCCCCTTTTGACAGTAGTGATTCTTCTCCATAGATTTGCAATCTTCTCTTTATTCTTGCAGAGCACTCTCACAGCCTATTTTGGCTCTCCAGAGAGTTGATAAAACCATGAGCTCTTAAGGATCTACCATCGGCTCTAATACCATGTTAAAACATGGATCAGAGGAGATACTCACAAAGGAGCACTACTAAACATAGACACTCATCTATTCATTTATAGATTGATAACATTAAATGTTATGCCCATTGTTGTTCTCAGTTAGTTGTAGTATTAATGGTGGCATGTGAATGGGCAAATGAGAACGACGTTGAGTGGTTGAGATAGTCGGTTGTGAATGACTACAGTCAACTTTGTTGGTTGCAGCTGCAACTATGGCTATATACAACTATGAACGACTAGGCCATAACTAATCTATTCCAACAATTATTGGACCCCTAACGGTTACTAGGTCCTTTCCCTAGCAACTAATAAACTTTGAATTCAATACTATGTGGAAAAGGATGACTTTTCCTTTTATGATTAATATAATCGATTAAATAATTGGAACACATCCCGAAATTAATATGATTAAAAGACAGCTAAATAGTCAAGATGCAATTTTTTGCCATTTTCAACCATAATACATTAGAAACGCGACTTGAAAACAAATATGCAATGACGTAGCGTGGACCGTGAAGGAGGGGTCGATGAAGTCTGAGCTCGACAAATTCATTGGGTTAGCAGTATTCACTCAATATTTCCATTCTCACCCATTGTATTCAAACATATAATCAATTTAGGACATATTATTAGTGCTAAAGGAGTGCAAGTATATCAAGGATATATACAAGTTTTTTTAGATTGACCTCTACTAACCAATTTAACATAATTGAGAAGGTTTTTTAGCTATGTAACTACTATAGAAGATCTAGCAAAGAATTTTCTCAATTAGTCATTCTCTTGACAAATTTGACCAAGGGAGCATTTTCCTAACAAGTCAACTCAATGGGCTTTTCATGAACTCAAGAAGTTAGTAGTTAGTTAGTTCGTATCCTATACTAGTTATTGAGGACTTCTCACTTCCATTTGTTATTGAATGCAAAACCTTTGACAAAATTGAGAAGGTTTTTTAGCTATGCAGCTACTATAGAAGATCTAGCAAAGAATTTTCTCAATTAGTCATTCTCTTGACGAATTTGACCAAGGGAGTATTTTCCTAACAAGTCAACTCAGTGGGCTTTTCATGAACTCAAGAAGTCAATAGTTAGTAAGTTCATATCCTATACTAGTTATTGAGGACTTCTCACTTCCATTTGTTATTGAATGCAATGCCTCAAATGAAATAATTGGAGGATTGTTAATGCAAAGACATCAAAATAGCTTTTTAAAACTAGAAAACATTGAAAAGAGCTATTTCACGCATGCTCTTGACGAGTTTAAACAATATCTAGGTTAAGAAAGGTTTGTGGTAAAAACATATCACAATAGTTTTGGCTTTTCTTAACCAAAGAGATATAAACGACGAACAACAAAAATAATAAGCAAGTTTCAAGCTTACAAATTTGATATTCAATATAGAATAATATAGTAGTCAATGCTCTATAAGGAATACTTGTATTCATAATTAGATATTTGTCTTCATTAGAACGCTAAAGCTAATATAATAGTAGAACATTTGAAGGATGCATATGTCACTAATATTCTTGATGTAAAGACCCAAGAAGATAGATCTTATCCTTTACAAAGACAAAATCTATCTTATCCCAAGATTGAAAGTAAATGATGAAGTTTTGAGAATCGGACATGACACGCCTCTAACAAGACAACAAGGTTACTTAAGACCTACAAATAAATTGAGGAGAACAAAGAGAACATGTTTTATTATGAGGATATTGCAGCCTTTAACAATTCCGAACCAAAAATAGTAAAGTATCTCAATGGATTTTATTACAAGGTTCCCTAAGACACAAGGTAAAAACTATATACATGTGTTTGATAGACTTCCTAAATACGGTCATATCTATGTCATAGGCACCCCTTGTGACTAATTTAGTTTTTAAAGAGGCTTTTTCATTGCATAGGTTGCCTAAAAATATAATAATCGATGGAGGTAATAAAATCCTTATCTTGTTTTTTCAAGGACTCTTTCATATGTTAAAACTATTTTGTCTCCACGTACCAATTATCATTCACAAACTGGTGGACAAACGAAAATAGTTAACAAATGAATTGGAGACTACTTAAGAAATTATATAACAAAATATCAAATATGTAGTGAAACATCAAATAACCTTGATAAAATGGTTTTATTTGGCATAACAATGTTACAACACTATATATATTATATGTCCATTACGATAAAATCTTTCAAGGCATTATAAGATTATGATGCTTTATCCTTTAGGGTCCGTTTGGCGCAAGGAATTAAACTGGAATAAGCTGGAATAAGCATTAGTTAATGCTAGAATAAATTTATTCTCTGTTTGTGGGCATTTTCCTTATTCCCGAATTAGAAAACTTATCCCCATTTTGGGGCTTATTCCAGCATAAGTTAATTCTAAAAAAAAGCTGGAATTCATTTCTTATTCGAGAATAAGCTTTTTATGGATTCAAATTTATTTTATTTTATTAATTTTTACTTTTTTTATAAATTTTTTTTTAAATCTTTTTTTTAATGTGGGTATGTATATATATATACACGTGTGTATATATACACATGTGTGTAATGTGTATATACACACGTGTGTATACACACAAATGTGTATATACACATGTGTGTGTATACACACACGTGTGTATATACACGTACACACAAATGTGTATATACACACACATGTGTATATACACGTGTGTAATGTGTATATACACACACATGTATATACACACATATGTGTATATACACATTACACACATGTATATACACACGTGTGTATATACATACGTGTATATATACATTTGTGTGTATATACACACATATATGTGTATATATGTATGTGTGCATATAAGTGTATATATACACACGTGTGTGTGTGTGTGTGTGTGTGTGTGTGTGTGTGTGTGTATGTGTATATGTATGTGTGTGTATGTGTATGTGTATGTGTGTACACAAGTTAAAAATACATATTGTTCAAATTAATTAAAAAAATAAAAAATAACCTTTTATTCCAATTCCACATTATGGGATCCA
>MU223645.1:5506313-5518525 GCA_018584345.1 Thuja plicata
GCAAGGAGGCTTCGTGACGGGACTAACAACGAGGCAGAATGTGAAGCCGCGAAAGAAGCTACCTTAATGGGAGTGAAGATGGGTTTCCGGAAGGTGCACTTGGAAGGCGATTCTGAAATCATCATTAATGGGATTAAGAAAGGCAGCATGGAGTCATGGCATCTGGACAAACATATTCAACAGATACGGTGTTTTAAGTTGAAATTTGAAGATTTCCGGATTTCCCATGTATATCGGGAGGCAAATGTGGTGGTCGATTATTTGGCCAACTTGGGTGCAAATCGCCCCCATGGGAAAGAGGACGAAATTTTTGAAGATCGAGACCTTTCCAAGTTGGATTAACTTGATACCGATCTTCTCTCACACACTGAAAGAGGCACACTCGAATCATTTTTTATAATTATGTGAGTGCCATTCACAACATTCATTAAGACCACACGAAGGAAATTATTTTGTGGCGTGTATCCAGAACTTTCCTGGGAAACATTTAAACTTGGAAAGGTCTCGGCACAAATCACATCGTGCAGGGTTTTCAACAAAGCGAAGATCATGGAGGCTAACTTCGAGTTGGAATCAAGCAACCAGACGCAGGCTTACACAGGGAACGTCACAGTGCGGCGACTGAGAAACATCTTCCTGTTTGATGGCCAGGCCTTCATGAGCTCAGTCATGGATTTCTTTGGACCGGAATACCTGGATGACTATTGGAGAAGGCGGTCGAATCTGGACATCGCCTCACTTTTTGTTGCTCTGGCCCTTTCGGTGGAGGACTCAAAGGAAGAGGTCCGAATAGTCGTGGAAGCCTGCATTGATCCGTAGTGGCTGGAGGGTTTCGAAGAAATTTTAAACAGGGCTGAGCTGGGTGTTGGTTTGCACATGGGAACAGACCCATGGAGCCAAATTGGAGGAGGAGCGACGCCGCTGCAACCTTTGCTCGTGTGGTCATCTGCGACCCCAAGGGAAGTTCACATCCCGAAGGCCACGAAGGCATGGCAGGACAGTCAAAATGTTGTATGAGCATTCGGAGGAGCAGGAGAATGCACAGAAGGTGCGCACAAAGACGACTCCCATCAAAAGCGTGAGACCACCTGGTGAGCCGCTGAGACATCAACTGGGCAAGGGTGGAGGCGCGGCGACAGGGGCCAGCGCAAGTGCAGACACATGGGTGGACTCATCACTCATTGGGGAGAAGAAAAAACAGGCTGCTGGTCATTCCCAGGCCTCAGTTGCAGGCGACAGATCCATCCCAAATTTCACCAAGGAAGAATCTGACCCCTGGTTCAAAAAGTAAGTTGTTGTGGCGGCCACGTGGCGGGAGTTTCTCAGGGGTTTTTTTTTTTGACTCGATGTTTTGCTGGCACAGGGGGCTGATGTTTTAATGCATCCTTTTGATCATATTATTACTCCCCCAATTTTGTCTGTTCTCTTCCCGGGGATGTTTATATCCCTTAGCCTCTTAGCGCTATGGTGAAAGTCTAGATGTAGGGTAGGAAAGTGTGTGGGTTTGTAATACGGCAGCCATCCAGAAGACTGGCCCTTTGATGTATTTCCTAATCTTTATCAATAAAAATACTAATGTTACCGATCAAAAAAAAAATATTGAAATTTTCTTATTATTATATAAAATAACTTATTGAATTATAATTAAATTTTCCAATATTATGTGTGTTGTCATCCCTCCACAATCCAAGTCTCCCTATCCCTGAAACTCATTCCCCTCGTCTGAACTTCTGTGAAACAGTGTTTATCCCTGATTCTGATCAGTGCCCGGTTACTTTAAACCAAATGCCATGATTTCATTTGGTTAAGTGTGCAGGACATAGGAGTGAAGACTAAAAAGAGTAGATGGGGAGTATAATTCCATAGGCTGGTAATTGAGTTGACAGCGGCAGTTCACATGGTAGCACAAATCAAGTGAATACAAATGACTCTAGACACATACAAAAAAGATAAAGGAATATATGAACCTTGATAAATCTAAGTCCAATTATTAAAGGTCCTGGATCTTCAACGCTTGTAATAGAGAAAGGAGGACCTCAAAGCAAGAGAGTGTCAAAGAGAGCGGGAGACAGGGACTAGCAATCGAGGATCATTTAATCAAGGGATGCACAAATAAGTCAAAGTAGTGGTTGAATTAAAAGGGGCTCTAGGTGGGAGGCTTACAAAACTCAATGAAAAATCTAGCAAGGACACTTGGGAACAAATTGGAAGGAATTCAAAAGTGGTAGGTGAAACATGTTGAAGGATATTGGAGTCATAATTCTGATCTTTCTTTCTTCACCTTCTTATCTAGTGGATGATCGAAGTGATAATGACAAATCTCATCACCCCCCATGGAAGCTGCCACCCACTATGACGGTGGCTGGGTGGAATAACAAACCTATTTCCTTTGTTTGGCATAGAGAAAAGTGGCAGTAACACAATCACAAAGTCTCTCAGCGAAATCTGACTCTCTTTTATTTTCCTCTGATATTTATGGCTGAAAAGCTAGTTACCTCTAAGGTATAGCTCTACGGTCTTGAGAACTAATCTTGGGTTGCTTTGGAAAGGAGACTTTTCCTTTAAATGTTTGTTCTATCTTTTTCTAAAAGAGTGTTGACCAGCGCAGAGCATATTTAAAAACTTCCTAGCTTAGTTCATTAAGGCAGAATGCTGAAGGAGAATGAACTCCTAGGATCCTCCTACTTAAGAGAGACCTTGAGTTATTGTGGGTAATGTATAACCCAATCTACTCAGTCTCTAAGACTGCAGAGTTCAAGCTTGACTCAGCTAGATTAGATTTATGTTTCTCTCTAGTTTAATATAGAAAAAGATTTCTAAATAAGTTGTTTATCTTGGAATTCTGATTAGGAAGCCCAACAAAAATTATCTATAGTACCCCAAGAGAACAATGTCAGAATATAATTGGTTGTGTATGAGTATAAAATCGATTCACATGAACAGTTAGTCTATTGATATCTAAGTCTTGAACTTTGATTACACGTAAAATCATTTGATTTTGATTTTCAGAAATACTAGTGTTAAGAGTTCAAAGATATGATTTAGAATTTAGATAAAATGGGGCTGTTAGACTCAATCTTTGTATTGCATTCAAGAATCAAGTTGTCTAATATTATGGTCTCAAAATATGACTGACAATTATTTATTTTCGAAAATAAGTTTTATCACTCCTTTAGAAATCAAAAATATAAATCTGACTAAAAGCCTGGTGACAATATCATATTAAGATTCAAGAAAAAAGGATAATTTAAGAGACAATAGTGAAACAATATTTAAATAGATCTTGATTAATCCATTCCACATCAACTAGCATGATGCATGGAAGATTCAATGTTACCCCCAAGGACTACATGAATCATGAAATTACAATCAACGATCCCCCCATAAGAGGGAAAGAGAGAGACTATATAGCAAAAAGTGACTAAACTCAGTTTATGAATCAATCAGGTGTTGGAAGCTAAGCAAGAAGGAAAAGGCTGCTAATGGAAAAAAGGAAGGTGCCAGGAGGAGTCGGAATGTTTCAAAAATCTGCATTTAACCTTGTAGTATCTATGTTGAGTGAGATAGTTGATTGAATAATTGTTAAAATGTGTCACAATCTATTTATCTTTATGGCATGTGAATTGCTTGTTCTCCCATCTCTTCTTTGTTTGTTTGTGAAGTTGAATGAATGTTCTGTTTTTCTAGAAGAATATGTGAAGTCTTGCCCTAAGGCACTTGGGGTATGAAATCAAATATTGATAAAAATGTTGATCAACTATGAAGCCTTAACTAAGTTTGGTAACTCAACCTACTAGGTTTAGCAACCCAGCAAGGGTTTTGTGGACCCTAAATACATCCTTGTTCCTACTGCAAGTCACTGAGTTGGCCTGCTATATCCTTGTTTGCTTGATTGTTGAATCATTTCTACTGAAATTTCCATGTGCAAGTGGAGTTGTCAAAAGTTCTATGTAAATACGCACGTTGGACCTTGAGTTAAATTGGAGCCCATAATGAGAAATCAAGAAACTGAAAGGGTTGGATATAAGGTGGAGAAAGAAATATCAGAAGAGTTCAAGTGTCGAAGGTGAGATGGCTAGTGGATGATCAAAGTGATAATGACAAATCTCATCACCCCCTATGGAAGCTGCCACCCACTATGAGGGTGGCCGGTGGAGAAACAAACCTATTTCCTTTGTTTGGCTGAGAGAAAAGTGGCAGTGACATGATCCCCGAGTCTCTCAGTGAAATCTCACTCTCTTTTATTTTCCTCTGATATTTGTTACATCCCTCTTTCATGAACTTTTTATATAATTGTTTAATTTGCATAATTAGAGATGTGATGATGTATTTAAAGTTATTTAAACATTTGTTGATGGATTAATGGAATTAATGATGTAAATTCTAGCAACTAATGCTTTGTTGTATAGAGTACCTGGTATGGTACAAATGTTATGTCTAACTACCTTTATGTGTCTAAGTGGATGTAGGAGAATTGATCACCCTAGGAAAAGGGAGGGAGAGTATCATCAGGGAGGGGCACAGACACAAGGAGAGGTCAAGTTGTCATCTTTGCCAAGAGCCTTGTGATTAGTAAATCTGTAGGGTTTGTTGGTTACCCTAGAGTCGTAGAGTCAAGTTAGTGGTTGTAAGTGCTAGTCAACCAGTTGGTCTAGTCAAGGTTACCTTCTATTGTTAAATCCTATTATTTGAAAATCTAATTAAACTTGAAGAGAACTTACAATGATAATATTGAATCTATAATACCTTAATACATTTAACCAATCTTTTTTATTTTTGCTCAGTGATAGTATTTTTATTAATAAATCAAAAGATCATCACTTTACACAGTAATTAAAGTTTCCAGTTGATCATCCATAAGCATCTACCATAACTACCTTCTAAGCATCTTACTTTCCAATTGATCATCCAGAAGCATCTACCATAACTACCTTCTAAGCATCTTACCCCTACCGCCCTTACAATTCTTTATACAATTACAGTCTGTTGACATCAAGCCCTACCACCCAACATCAACGACATTTGCATCTACATTGTAGTGGATAAAAAACCATCAAAAAGCTATACGACCCCATTACATCTGCAAATTTAGCCCAATTCTAACACACCCAAAACAAAACCTATGGAATCATGGCAAAATTCAGAAAGCATCAAAAAGGAACAATGTCACCCGAACTCTTAGAAGTATGTGTAAGAGTGTCCTTGCTAGTCGTCGCTCCATCCACCCATTCTCTGCAATTAGGTTCCTCTAGCTCTTCCAATTCTCCGCCTTATCCTCATCGAACGCCTCCTTCTCGGGACCGGAACCTCCACAAACCCTACCCTTCTCTTCAACTCTTCTAGCTCTGCCTCAACTCCAGCAGTAATTTCAAGGCCTCCCATCCTCGCCTTGCTTCCTTAACTCGGTCTCTTTTCATCCGTTCATCCAGCCTCCAAATAAATGGAATAAACTTATCATCTCCCAATTCATCCTCATTCTCAAAACATTCACTATAGTCCATACCCTTTCCAAGCGCGGCCCACTCCAGAATGGCATCTATAACAACTAGGAACTATGGTTTCCATTATTTGCCTCGCAGCCGTCATCGGTTCACGAAACTGAAGTCCCCAAGCCATTATCATGAAATAAACATCAGTATTTGTTCTGTGTTTGTTGGTTAGCTGGTCGAAAACCTCTCCTAAAATAAGACCAACACATTTGGCAAACAGTGCATCCCTAAAAAGAAACATTCCATCGAGCCTCTTCTTTGTCACGGGTCCAAAGAAAGGATTCTGCTGTTTGGATGCCTTAACTGTGAAGGATGTCTCCATTCTATCTACCGCCGAGAGTTCTGCAACTTCCCCCAAACCACAACACCTTAATTCTTCACTTGAAATGGCAATAATGGCATTCATTTGGCAAGCTTTATCAAATTTCTCATTCCACACACGCATTTAATGCAGTGTTTATCAAAATACTCTGTCTTTTCGGCCAACTCAAAGTCATTAATTTTCATCTCCTGTACGCAACCAATTTTCTCTCCGCCACCTTTTGCTAGTTTTTAACACTAACGGCTAATCATTTAAATTTTCAAAAGATAAAGTTTTAAAATCTTCAATTCTAATTTCTCCTTTACTAGCAAAGGATAATGCCCAGTTTGACAAATGGTCTGCTTCTTTGTTACCTTCTCTTCTCACATGTGTAATTTTATAATCATTTATTGATGCTAACTCATCTCCAATAACGTCCACATACTTCTGAAGATGTCATGCTTTTGTTGTGCCTTTGATAATAGCCTGGATGATAATTAGAGAATCCCCTTCTAAATGCAACTTAGTGACCCCCAAGCTTTTCGCCACCTTAACTGCAACA
The DNA here is from genome assembly GCA_018584345.1 of Thuja plicata. Classification (NCBI taxonomy): domain Eukaryota; kingdom Viridiplantae; phylum Streptophyta; class Pinopsida; order Cupressales; family Cupressaceae; genus Thuja; species Thuja plicata. The sequence continues at coordinate 5,512,666 of MU223645.1, forward strand.
AGTGTCGCTGACGCTTCCGCCACATTGTTCGTTCCTCTTCCAAATGTTTTCAACCTATTGCAATGGTGTTACCTAACCAATCTCGGATAATAAAACCTACTCCTAATGGATCGGGGTTACCTTTTGAAGCACCATTCAAAGTTTACTTTCCACCACCCTTCACTTGGGTTTGACCAAACCACTGACTCAGCAACAAGAGAAACTAGCTTAACCCAGCCCGGCCCATTAACATGCCTAGTCTTAATCCCTGGCCAAGCCAATTGAATGTGTTTGTCTCCTAATGTATATGGAATTCTAGGATTGAAAAATTGTGATGCCCGACCCATTAACAGGCCTAATCTTAATCCCTGGCCAAGCCAATTGAATGTGTTTGTCTCCTAATGTATATGGAATTCTGGGATTGAAAAATTGTGATGTTGATTGTCTCCTAATGTATATGGAATTTTGGGATTGAAAAATTGTGATGTTGCTGCTCCAATTGTTTCCTCAACTGCACTAACAATCCTTTCTTTCAATCTCTCCACACTCTCTTCTTTGCCCACAAAGATTCCCCTATTCCTCTCTTTCCAAATTTCCCAAATAACAATTGAGGGACAAATTTTCCAAATACTTGAAAGGGTAGTTTTTTTGCCCTCTACTAGCCAGCTTTCAAAATGTTTCCTTAATGAATTGGTAAGAGGACCCTGCCACCCCAATTTATTTAAAACATAATCCAGCATTCCAAAGCTTTGCTACATTTTAATAATAAATGATCCACAGACTCCTCAACTTCACCGCACATGACACATTTTGTAGGTCCACAAATTCCCAATCTTTTTCTTCTTTCACCTGTTAGAATTTTGTCTCTAGTTGCCAGCCATGCAAAAGGCCCTACTTTAGGAAGACATTCCTTTCCCCAGAATAAATTCACTAGCCAATTTTCGTCCATTGAACCTCTATCCAAGAACAGGTAACCCAATTTATCTGAGTATTTTCCATTGCGAGCACGACACCACGCAACCTTATCCGCCTTGTCTGTGATTAAAATCTTCCGAGAACTAAAAATCTCTCTTAATTGTACCACCTACTGATCTAGTAAATTCAAATCTTGTGTACTTTTCCAACCCCATTCATCACCGAATGGTTCCCTTTTTACTTCTAAATAGTCACTTGCACGATCACCCCAGTTTGCAGAACACCATTCTTTAAGGTCATTGCACTCACCTCTGTCCACTAAAGCAAGGTATCCTTCCCAAGAGTCCTCCCAAAACTTAGCTCGTTGCCCATCCCCAACCTGCCATGATAGGTGATCCATGATAACTTGTCTACACGAAACTATAAAGTTCCATATAGCTGAACCAGAAGGGGGATTCCTTACAGTTAAAATTCTTGTATTGTCCATTGAATCCAAATACTTAGATTTAAGTATCCTAACCCATAATTGATCAGGCTGAGAATAAATATTCCACACCAATTTTGCTCCCAACGCCTCATTTATTATACTCCAATCTCTGAGGCCCACCCCTCCATTCTATTTTGCCATACAAATCTTCTCCCATACTAGCAAAGGTGTCTTATCTTGATCATTTGCCCCATTCCAAAAAAAAAACTCATTCGCTGCCCGATCATTCTGATTATTTTCTTTGGGACTTTAAGACACATCATTGAGTAGATTGGAAATGCTGAAATGACTGTTTTTAACATTAGAATTCTTCCTGCTGAAGATACAAATCTTCTCCCATGCTAGCAAAGGTATATTGTCTTGATCATTTGCCCCATTCCAAAAAAAAAATCACATTCGATGCCCAATCATTCTAATTATTTTCTTTGGGACTTTAAGACACATCCTTGAGTAGATTGGAATCGCTGAAATGACTGTTTTTAACATTAGAATTCTTCCTGCTGAAGATAACCACCTGCTTTTCCAACCAGCTCCTTCCACACTTCCAATCTACTCGCACCACTAAAAAGGGGAGTACCTAAGTATTTCCCAGCGAGAGAGCCTATTTTCATACCCATTATCAAACAAATTTCCCTATTTTTGAACCGGGGTGTTAAAAAGAAAATTTCTGATTTACCCCAGTTAATTCTTTGTCCCAAGGCCCTATTGTACTTATCCAAGGTTTCCCTCATTATTCTGGCCTCCCTAAAAGATGCCACGCCAAAGAGCAAGGTGTCATCAGCGAACTACAAGTGAGAAATTGCCTCAATGCCAACCGCCACCTTTATGCCTTTCCAATTTCCTTCTCTCCTTTTTCTTGAGATTAGTCTCCCTAAAGCCTTCGCCATGATTATAAATAGAAAAGGCAACATTAGGTCCCCTTGTCTAATCCCCTTTTCACCCTCAAAGAAACCTTGTCGACTACTATTGATCATTACTGAAAATCTAGATGACTTAATGGAACAACTAACCCAATTAACCCAAGCTTCACTGAAAACAAACTTTCTAAGAACTGCAAGCAAAAAACCTCTATTTACCTCATCATACGCCTTTCGAATGTCCAATTTAACCAACATTCTCTCTGTCTGGGCTTTTTGTATAGAATGGATAGCTTCATGTACTACTATCACCCCCTCATAGACTAGCCTATTTGGAGAGAAGCCACTTTGCTCAAGCAAGATAATCTTATCTAAAATGACTTTTAACCTGTTAGCCACCACTTATATAATCTTATAAGTAGAATTGCATAAGGAGATGGGACGGTAGTCATTAAAGGAGGTAAGCTCTTTATTCTTAGGAATAAGGGCAATAAAAGTGTTATTGAAATCTTTCAAATTAAAACCTCTAGCTCTAGATTCCTCCACCACTTCCCAGAGATCATTGGCAAAAATATCCCAAAAATTTTGAAAAAATATTGCAGGGAAACCATCAAGACCAAGAGCTTTATCACCTCCTATATCAAAAAGTGCATTATTTACCTCCTCTAATGAAACTGAATGCATCAACGTCTCATTTTGTGCTTCATTTATGCATGTAGGAATGTTCTCCAAAACGACATCCAAGTTCTGATTTGCCACCTAATCCAATTTGAAGGCCTGTGAAAAATGTTTGACCGCTTCCTTGCAATTTGCCTCTTTCTCCGTTGGAACTCCTTGTTGTCCTTGAATTGAGTAGATTTTGTTCATTGCCCTTCTAGCTTTTACAGAGTTATGAAAAAATTTAGTATTACGGTCACCTTCCTTCAACCAGGTCTCCCTTGACTTTTGCCTACAAAAAGTTTTTTCTCTAATCAACATTTCTATGTACTCTTTTTTTAGATTTTTTCTGCTTCAAAGTCAACATCAAGCATACCATTTTCAATGATCATGGAGTTCAAAGCCCCTAACTCCTGTTCAATTCTAATCTTCTCAGTAAAAATGTTCTTAAAGACTTCCCTATCCCACGTCTTCAAGCGCTCCTTTACATGTAATTTTTTAGTGAACAAAAATGCTTTATTTCCTTGCCTTACCAGGGCATTGTTCTTCCTTACCTTACCAGGGCATTGTTCCACCATTCTTGAATGAGATCTTTCAAGCCCTCCGCCCGTAACCACATCTTTTCAAATTTGAAGGGGCGGCGATTTGGAGGCTCTTCCTCCTAAATTCTCAAATTGATAGGGAAGTGGTTTGAGCCTGAGAAAGGAAGAATGTCTGCATACAATTCCCACTACTTATTAACCCAATTGCCTGCAAGTAGAAATCTGTCAAGTTTTTATGCAATATTAAGAAAGCCTTTGCGTCAGTTTGTCCATGTGAATTCACCATTCTTAAAAAAAATCTCCATCATGCCATTATCTCTAACAAAATCACTTAAGTCTTTCTACTTCTGGCTTATCCAACTGACATCACTTATCTGAGGGTCTGCGGATTGCATTGAACTCACCTCCCAATGCAAAGACTATCTTTTTCCCTTTGTAGCACCTACGCTAGGTCTTTCCATGCATCTCTCAGACCATCCCAGCTATTGGGCCCGTACACATTAATTAGACAGAATTCATCTTGAAGTTGTTTTGACTGAACATTTACCCATTGCCATGACCTTTCTGATCTAATGATTTGTATGTCAGCAACCTCTGGATTCCATAGAATATCCAACCCCCCAGAAGCACCTCTTGCATCTACACAATCGAACACTGCCATCTACTAAATTGTCTGCAGAACAAAGCAACATCCTCACCACTTAACTTTAACTCTTGTAAAGGAATGATCTCTAGTTGAGTTTGATCAAGACATCTCTTGATCAAATGAATCTTGTCAGGGGCATTGCAGCCCCTTACATTCCAGGATAGGACCTTCGTTGGCCCTGGGAAAAGGGATACCCTTTTCCCGATCTTAGCTTTGTTTGTCTTGCAACACAATCAGTCATTTCTAGTTTGGCGATAGCTGACCTTGGACCACGTTTTCTTTGTTCTCCCACTTTGTTTTTAGTTTTTTTGTGGAAGTTTGTGAAACAGATCTTTTTCCTGTAATGCCAACTGAAGCATTTAGACCTAGGTCCTCATAGCCTCCCCACTCCTCATCCGAAGTGAATTTAGTATTAGCTTCAGAAGCTTCGCCTCTCATTTTCTTCTTCAAATGAGCTTTCCAGGTTCCTTATTGGAGAAATTGGAATGTCCTTAAAAATAACAATCTCATTCTCCACACATTCTGCAATCCCAGCTGTCTCTTGGGGATTATGGCAGTCCAATGCACAGGTTTGGGGTTTCTTCTGAAGGTTACCCTGACAGGAATTCCTATAGGAAGAAGACCCATTATCCACAACTTCATCGGGTTTTTGTAGTCTATGATCTTGTTCTTCCCCTTTTTTCTCAAACCTGGACTGTGGTGTACATAAGGTTTGTACCTTACCCAGAACCTCCACCTCCTGATCCACCGCAACATCTTGTCTGCTATTAACCAAAATCCTTTGATCCATCTTATTTGTGTCTAAACCACCATCAGTTTGTTCTTCCATTTCTCCTACAGATTTGATTAAAGTGTTTGCATGAGCACCATTTCCTTCCAGTACTCCTGAACTAGCAATCCTCTTTTGTTTATATGCCTGCTCAGATGCCTCCATCACTTTGACAGGTTCCCTGAATGACAAGCTTTCCTCCAAAAAACCCCACTACCTTGGTCAATCATATGACCAAGTTCATCTTGGTTTCGCTTAATCTAGTGGTCTAGAGCTGTCAAGAAACCTTGATCTTCAAGTCATGCTTCACCTTCCTTTTCAGCTATAAAGTTTGTTAATGCATTCATCTCTAATCAGTGTTCCACAGGGACGCGTCCCCTGCCCTTGTACCCCCGTTCCCGTCCCGGGTACGAAACGGGGACGCGGGGACGGATTTTCAATGTCCCCTAACAGTCCCCTTTTCGTTCCCAAATCGTGGACGTTCCAGAAACTGAAAAAAAAAAAAAAAAAAGTTTCCTAAATAGGGGACGGATTTGGGTACCCAAATCTGTCCCCTATTTCCCAGCCAAAAACAAACGGCCGCCAGTCTTAAAAAGTGAGTTTTCTTTTAATTTGTTTGGTTTTCAGCGGGCCCCACGTGGACTCTAATATTAAATAAAAGATACTAAACCCTAGTATGGATGCTAAAAACATAAAAGCCTCTCTTTCATTTGTTCATTTTATTCATTCTTGCCAAAAAGAAACTTGGAGCCTTAGAGCATTTTCGCTATATGTACGCCATATTTTTACAATGAAAGTATTTGAACTTTGTTAATTTGCTATGTGTTGATGTGAGTTTTGTACCACTACATAACATATAGGAACTGAACACTTGATACAGTATATCAAACACTCAACCCTCTCTTGAAAAGTAATTACTCATGAAGGACATGAGAAAACTCCAAGGTTCCTTACACCTGTGGATACTAACTCAGTTATATTAATGTGATTTGCTGGTTAATCACGTAG
>MU223645.1:5521604-5537977 GCA_018584345.1 Thuja plicata
AGGTGCAGATTCTAGATTTTGGGGGTTTTTAAAATATTTCAGGACTTAGCCAAATTTCAGGATTCAGCATGCCTTCAGCAAAGCTACCTCCCACAATCTATTTCGACTTTCTAAGATCGAATTGAAGTTGGAACAAGGATTCTCAGAGGGTTTAAACTTGTTTCATCACAAATCCTTTGGTTTTGATCTCATATTCCCAGAAGATTTAGCAGAACTCTCGCCCATGTCCCAGACAGACTTGACCTCCCAGCAGGCCAAAATTGCCCAAAACCAACTCTCAAACTTCACTCGCCGGACCAAGGGGCTTGAAAACTGTCGCCAACAAAGACTACCTAAGACCACTACTCCTACTGCTTGCAAAAGAGGGGGTCCCCATTTACAATGGGGCGATGGTGTGAAAACCTCACAACACTATGTATTCATTGTTTTGAGCTTCTAAAATGTCTATGGTGAATGGTTTATCAATGTTATGATATGCATATTTGAATCCTTTCTATATATATAAAAATTCCCCTATTTTTTTTAATAGTCGTCACCTAAAAATTGGCTCTAAGGCGTATCCGTACCAGAAACACGTCCCCGTCCCCTAAAACGTCCCCGTCCCGAAAACTCCGTGGAGCATAGTCTCTAATCCTTTGCCTCTGGTTCGCTTCGGACAGTCCCCCTTAGGATGCCTACAAACCTTGCGGTCCGGACATGTCTCAACTATATCTTCCACCTCAATCTATTGTTTCGAGACGCCTTCCCCTGTTTTTAGTTCAATCATTTTTCGGTAAGGAATGACTTGCTTGCTATAGTATGCAGATTCGAGCATACATGCTAAACTCCTTTGTGTCTACAAACTCCTCTGCTTTAATAAAGCCTCCCATCTTATTCCCTATGATTTTTAGGGATTCTGAGTCCCAGTACTCGTGTGGTAAATTGTACAATCTCACCCATAGCGGTACCTCTTCAATTTTTGCAGTCTTAGGGTTGAAATTTGGGACCCAGTCTTTGATAATAAAAACTTTCCCTTCCATCAAAAACGGTCCACTACCATGATCCATTCTTTATCCTTTACACTGGTACAAATAACTAAATAGAAGCCATTTGGTAGGGTTTTGATAATACATGCTTCCCCCTAGTGTTCATCACACCAAGCTCGGATTTTCTTAAAAGTTGGCCAAGGACCACTACATTTAAGAAAAAAACCCCTATCTTTTAAAAGCGATACAGAATCACTCCATTCTTTATTCTCAATCGAAAGAGAGACCACTGTCATGTGTTTTGTGCAAGGGCTTACCTCTTCCCGTTGATTCTCCTGTGCCTGCGCATTTAGTCTCTAGAACTTTTTTTCAATGGTTTTGAAATCTACCGGTTTATGCAACCTTATGTTTGCAAAACCCCATCGATTTTTGTACTCATAACTACGCGCACCATTTGTCTTCTCTTGCACTGGCACATCCCGCCATTCATTTTCCGGAGCCTTCCATGCTTGCAGTTGTAGCTGCCAGGCATTAACTCGAGCACCATTATTGATGTTAAAAGTCGTCTGTGATCTTCTATTGTAGGGTCACTCACGATAAGCGTTCCCATTGTAATGTAGGCCCAGATGTCTGTGAAACCCTAGCCACCACGACCTCTCCTGCTCCGTCATCATCGCTCTTGGAGAAGGGTAAATTTCATTTATACATTTAACCAATCTTATAATGATAATTTCTTAGATATATATACACAAATGGGGAGCATAATATATATATATATATATATATATATATATTCATGATGTAATAAGATTGATGCGTGTGTGTATTAACAACTTTGATAAAGTTCAAGAATTTGAATTCATATTACAACGGCTATATATATATATATATATACACATTCATGATGTAATAAGATTGATGCGTGTGTGTATTAACAACTTTAATAAAGTTCAAGAATTTGAATTCATATTACAACGGCTTAAAGTCAAGTTGGACTGCATTCTTGCATTAAGAAGTAACTGAGGGTGGTAGCGTTATCGCTACACATCCTCACTAACACTTAGGGAGTTACCAAAAATGTAAGTCTCAAGCTTGTGCTTGCGTATTGCATTCTTGAACATAAGTTTTTTAGCAAGCACAGTTGGTTATTAATAATACTTCATGAATGGAGAGATGTTCTTTATGCTGTCAGAACAAGAAACCATTTTGATATAGATTAGTTATTGCGGAGCTACCACAGAACAGGGGATCTTTGCATAAAATAACAGTAATCAATGCTCATTGGAGAACCACCATTGCTGCTATTCATCCTCGTCGATCTAAAATCAGGCATGTCCATTCCTATTTGATTAGTAATTCATAATCTGAATTTCACAGACTGAGATGTCTTCATCATATTATATTTTGATTCATCGTATTCATATTAATGCATCGATCTGCATTGCTTGTCTATTGTTGAATCGATAAAGAGTAATTTACTTTCATGCATCGGACTGTGTTGCTTATCTACTGAATAGAATCGATAAAGAATAGTTCATGGATTTGATCACTTATCTTTACCTTCATATTATAGTGTATACATGTCTACTTCTATATATTGAACTTGATAGCAAGGGAAGAGACATAGTCTCAAAATCATACGTAAGCTGTAACAAAATGAATAATAAAAGAAATCAGAATCCAAAAGTACATTTAATCCATGTAAACTGTATTTTATTCATTATCATGGAGTCTCACTTGAGCCGAGTACGACTCCATACATGCATGTTGTATTACTCAAAAGATTAGTCACTGTTTTTTCTGTAAATACATAATCTTCTAGTGATCGTATGACCCAGATCAGCTTGATCAGCATTCTTTACAGTTAACCGTTAAGGCTTAACAGTCTTGTTATCCTTTCAAAACAAAAATAAGGATCTGATATTATGTTGAATCTTTCATAGGATAAACTATGGCTTTAAACCATAGTTGGTTTGTAAAAACCTTGTGATGACAAGAAGGTGGGCAAGTCATGTTCAGCGGAAAGGGAAGATTGTCAATGTGATGAGTTAGCCAAAGGGAACTGTTATTGTCTTGTATGTGAACAATCCTATGGAAGTCGTTAATGACCGTTATTGTCAGTAGACATTTGAGCAGTACGCTTGTTAACGGGTTACAATCCCATGAAGGTCGTTAATGACCGTTAGTGTTAGTAGACATTTAGCAGTTAGCTTGTCAAGCGCGTAGTAAACCAGTGAGTCAGTTGATCTCTGATGTATATGTACAAGTTGAGTAAGGATGGTGAACACTAACAGCACGTAAATCTTGCTAGCATCCTTTAAACCATGGCCAAGGTAGCGCAATGCATTGCATGCGATCATCAGTTCACATAAATCAGATACACATTCTAGTCAGATGGTCATACTAGGTAGGAGCTACATATAGTGTGTGACTGACTAAGAGTTGTGTAGATTTTAAACACCAAGCTCAACCTCGCCCTGTGTCTACACCCTCGTGAAGGGTAGAGCCACTTCTGGTAGGAAGGTGTGTGGGGTACCGCCAGGTCTGTAGGTGGAGGTAAAGCACTTGCTGATGCTCTCGCTCTTCCAGTAATGTCAAGACTTGTAAGAGATTCTAGGATGGGAAGAAATTAAACAGAAAATTCTAACCCTCTCTTCTATTACTGAGAAGAATGCAAATGATTTATTAATGAAATTCATATGCACGTGCAGAAAGATTTCATTTCTATCAAGTTTTAGAATACATGGAAAAGTGCAAATTTCTTATTTTATCAGCAGGATATAATATTAGTGGTGAAAATTGTTTATTATTTCATTTTGAATTAGATAGCATGTTACAATATTTATGGCTGGAAAGCTAGTTAGCTCTAAGGTATAGCTCTACAGTCTTGATAACTAATCTTGGGATGCTTTGGGAAAGAAACTTTTCCTTTAAATGTTTGTTCAATTTTTCTCTACATAAGTGTTGTTCAATGCAGAGCATATTAAAAAAGTTCCTAGCTTAGTTCATCAAGGTAGAATGCCGGAGGGTGAACTCCTAGGGTCCTCCTATTTAATAATTTAAGAGAGACCTTGAGTTATTGTGGGTCATGTACGACCCAATCTACTCAAGTCTCCAAGATAGCAGAGTTCAAGCTTGACTCAGCTGGATTGGATTTATGTTAATCTCTAGTTTAATATAGAAAGAAGAGTTATAAATAATTTTTTCATCTTGGAATTCTGGTTAGGAAGCCCAACAAAAATTATCCTCGGTACCCTAAGAGAACAATATCAGAATAAAATTGGTTGTGCACAAGAATAAATTGGTTCACATGAACAGTTGGTTTATTGATACTTAAGTCTTGAACTTTGATTACACGTAAAATAATTTGGTTTTGATTTTAAGAAATACTAGTGTTAAGAGTCCAAAGCTATGATAAAGAATTTAGATAATATCGCATTCATATATGAAGTGAAAATAGGGCTGTTGGACTCAATCTTTGTATTGCATTCAAGTTATCTAATATTATGGTCTCAAAATATGACTATTATTTACTTATGAAAATAAGTTTTATCACTCCTTTAGAGATCAAAAATATAAATCTGACTAAAAGCCTGGTGATAATATCATATTAAGATTTAAGAAAAACACTATAGTGAAACAATATTTAATTTGATCGTTGATTAATCCTTTTCCAATTGACTAGCATGATGCATGGAGGGCTAAATAATACCCCCAAGGGCTACATCCATCATGAAATCACAATCAACAAACCCCCCATAAGAGGGAAAGAGAGAGACTATATAGCAACATGTCGGTTAATGGAAAAGAATAAATCACTTTTTCTTAAAGAAAAGTTTAGCCAAACACCTAGCACATTTGGGGATTTCAAATACATCATTGATATCCTCAGAGTAAAGTACCATTTTAGAAAGTAACTCTATCTTTAGTAATTGTACTTATAAAGTTACAATTTACTTCAGTTTCTCAATCAACCAGAGAAAAGATGCCCTAAATCATATGACATTAAATCACAAGATATACCATCCACATAGGGAAGCTCGTCAGATGGTTGCAAAGAACCCGACTTTGCTGACCTCAGAACTTGTTTCAACACACCTCCATCTCCAGATAGATCTATTACATCTCCCATGGTTTCTGTCAAAATTTATGAAAAATATAATTAGAGGGCAGACTGTTCAGACCTAAGAATTAAACAAACTCTATCATTACCGCTTGTTTTGCTAATTAAAAGACGATAAGCAACCCACAGATAAACTTGTAATTCCTGTTGGGTTGAACTTCAAGGTCGAAGAGAGAAATTGCAAAAGCAAAAGCCATTTTAGGCTAAAATAATGCAAAGAGTGTGTCAATAGATTTATGATGATGAGCCAAAGACCAGTCAAAATCGAGATATATGCTAAAAGGTATACATCAATCAGGTTACTGCTTAAATATGGCTCCACCAATGTCCGGAAAAATCAGCACATTGAGCAAATTACATTGATAACAATAACAGAAAAATACCTACTTGAGTAGAAGGTCACATTTAGCAGAGAGAAATCAATTCAAAACATGAAACCCATATCTGCTGTGGCAATAGTATTTAAATTCTCAGTGAAAGAACACAACTAATCTGAAATATTTAAGAACAAAAACTACTGCACACATGCTTGAGTCAAAATACAAACTTAACTAAGAAAGAAAGTTTTCATCCCAAAAGACATAAGAGTAAGGCCTCACGGATAATTTTCTGCCAAAACACTAGAAGCTACTGTCAGATCAAATGAGTGGCATCTACAGATAACAGTAATTATCTTGCACTCATGAACAGTATACTAACAACAAAAATAGTGCAATGGATTCTCATAAGGTTTCCTATCTACAGAATAGCCTTGGCCAATCCAAAACTCCTGATATATGAGAATGTCTGTCATGAATTAGCAAGTGCCATCAAGAATGAATGAATTAGGACATACCCAATGGCCAAATAAGATGACTTGGATAATTTGACAAAAAGACAGCATTTATAAATAGGTGTTGACTATTCTCACAAAGAAAAGACATCTAAATTAAAGACGAGGTTTACATGGTCCATTAAAACTGAAAAAGAGAGATTTTTGGCAAAGACTGTGTAGGAGATTTTTCATCAGCATTTCAATCAACACTCCATGATATATCATCATGACGAAAAACTATAATTAAAGATTGCAGAAAATGGCTTTTTAAATATAACTAAGATGCAAAAAATGGACCACCTATAGAAAGAGAACACGAAAATATTAAATGAAATAGCCATTATGACCATTAGTTTGTTCAACCATTCTCTTCAGGCAGTAGATCTTTTTATTAAATTAATAATAAACCTCCAAGGGAAGCTTAAGCCCGACCCATCATGTCGATCCAAATTATGTGTGTGCTTGTTAATATCAATGGCCTCTCTGAAACACCATATAAACAAACTTGCCTAAACTGCTAAGACTAGCATTCTGAACAGCAAATGTTTTACTTTTTAAAAAAAATGGCTCCACCAATACAACAACAAACTTAATCACACACATTATTTATGTCTACACCATGTCTATACACCTTACTTTTGCTTTACCTAATTTAGAGATAACTGCTTATATATGGCTCATCTGTCATATTACAGCATCTTTGCAGATCTATCCTCAAAACTCCTTGATCCCCCCTCTAATATTAGTTTGTAGCAACCTTATTTGAGCCTACATCATTGGCCTCCCAGGTGTTTGCATGTAGCAGACATAACTGATAGTAATCTGGGTGATGATATTTTGTAGCAACTATGTTTTGGCTGACACCGTCAACCAAGATGAGGATGTCAGCTAAAACTACCATTTGGATTAAGGGTTTGGATATATATATATATATATTTCTTCTTTAGTTGTTTCTAAACTACAGGACCAGACATTATTCCCTTTGCTTAAGATTACACAAGGAAGACGAGTAAATATAAAGGCCTTGAAGACTACAAGAATAGGAGTTGTAGCAACGAGGATTAACAAGGGTTTAGAACCCCCAACTGTGATCTTCTAAAGTCTTCTTCTATCCATTTTAACTTCACCTCCCACCATCTCTCAGAAAGTACCACAGGCCAAGGAGGATATTAATGTATTGACAAGTTGAGCAAAGATAAGTATCCCAAACCTTTATCTCTTTCTTTTGGTACTTTTGTTTCTACCGTGAATATTGTATGATTCATGTGGTAGATAGCCTAGTATTTCATTGCCTTACTTCTATCTCACACATTGTTGCCACATGTAGCCCTTTCTTACCCCCTAATGGCATTATAGCCTTCATAGCTCTTGCTTACCATCTAGTGGTACCCCTCTTACAAACAACTCTTGCTAACAGCCCCAAACCACTTTGTGAAATGATAGTCTTGAATTATTGGATCTAGAATGGTCTTTTACATTTTTCCTGTTTATAGAAACTTAGAATAGAAAATCCTATTGTCAAACCAACACATTTTTGGTGAACCCAACATGATTCTTACCGCACTTTGATCAAGGTATTTTCTACGTTTTCCTTTCTATCTTATTTTATGCATCATTTACAAGCATTTTTCCCATTATGTCACCTCTTAAGGATCCTAGCCAACCTCAACCCATTTAGATTTAATAGTAATTGTAAAATCACTCTTATGAACACAATTGAGGAAAATACCTCCTAGAGTATTTTTTCTCAATATCAACTTGGACCATGTATTCAATGTCGCATGATTGAACTACCACATATAATGAAGAGGATATAGAAATAATTTTTCAATATCAAATATATAGACAATGGGCTATCTTACACCCCTTGAAAGGATGGGATTATCACGATAATTTCCCTAGTGATTCTAGCCCTACATCAATGGTGGGGACATCAAGAAATGCCCCACCCCATAGCACTCCTACTACAGTTCAATACCAAAAAAATCCATAAAATAGCACTGAAGGACTCCTAAAAGATTTCAAATGAGTGATGCACCTTAAAATGCTAATGAAGCATCTTACAATGTGTACCATTGTAATTGTAAGCACCTTATAGGTGTGTACAATTTCATGATTGTTTAGCACCCATCTTACTATGTTTTCATTTTAACATGCATAATGGGACTTCATGTTGCACTTAATGAACACCTAAATTCAAATATGAGTCCTGTGTTAATTCAATTTCATCAAAAATCGATCTGAGCCCTTATTTCTAGGTGTGTTCCTTTATTATTTCTCCAATTCAATCATTTAGTTCCCAACATGGGCCTGTGTTACGATTTGTGGCCTTTGTTCTTCTTCACAACCCCAAAATCAGTTGTACCTCGGAATCCAACATTCCCTCACTATGTGGGATCTACGATTTTGATTTCATTCCCAATTGGTGGAAAGAGGAGTTCAATCATTTATTTCCCAACATGGGCCCTATGTTACAATTTGTGCCCTGTGTTCTTCTTCGCGACCCCAAAATCATTTGTACCTCGGAATCCGACATTGCCTTGCTATGTGGAATCTATGATTCTGATTTCATTCCTAATTGATGGGAAGAGGAGGGCGTACTCTTCTCAGGAAGAGGATGCCCAGGGCGTCCTCTTCCTCAATGTTTTGCCTGAAATTTGAATCGAAGGTCCGTCTTGTGGATTTAGCGGGATTTTTTTCATCTATGTCAGCCTCCTTTGAGTTTTGAGCTCCGAAATGTTGTGAGAGGTATAAAAGCACCCTATCTCTCCTCATTTTGGAAGACAAAGATCAAGATTTCAAGAGCTCACTTACAATTTCGCATCCAAGCATTCTCAAGCAAGATCTCAAGCATTCTAAGGTGTTTTCAAGGCAATCTTCTCCATGGATCAAGCCTCTTTCCTGCATTGAAGGCCAAGCAAAGGAGTCTACCATCAAGGAAGAAGATTATCATTCAAGCATCCATATTCCTTCAAGCATTCAAGTCTTCAATTCCTCAAGTCGTTCTTCTCTCAAGCATTGTGGCAAACTACAAACATCCATTACACAAGGTTTTGTCTTTCATTTGAGTTTTTGTGCTATGTCAAAGCTATTGCATCAACATACTTGATCACATTCAAAGAAGCATTTGCATCATTGCTAAGGTATGATATACTTCATTTTTCAGATCTAGCCTCTCCTATATGACAGCACGATTTCATTTACTTTATTTCATTTCAAGGTTGATTCCAAACCAGGGTTGACCGAGGTAAACCCCTCTACACAATCTTTTCCCCATTTTTTTGTGTAGGAACAGGTGGCGAACGCATCGGGACTAAACCCTGAAAGTACAAGATCTAACGAACAGTTTGCAACTGAGTTCAGTCAAAAGTGTTGGGAACACGATGCCTTTTTCACCCTTTTTCTGACAACAGAACGCCCAAGACGACCTCTTCCTTGCAAATCAGTTTCAAACTGAAATCACAGGACAATAATGTTATCTGGTTGTTGTTTTCGGTACCTATAGGTTACTGTTTATTTTCTGTCAATTTGTGTATACTGAAACTTGTCATTTCTGCCTATTTTGTCCTCCATCTTGCATCATCCAATCATATTCCTCTAAATAAATCCTCTAATCATTATAGCGAAGGATCATTGCACGCGCCTAGAGCTTAAGTCCTACTTGGGCTTAGTGGGTCATTGTCCTCTAAATGTGCAATAGGAAAGAGGATCGATCCCCCTTGCATCCCATTTCTTACCGTACACAATGACTTCTTCCAATGTGATGAATAGAGTCACAAAACTTTTCCAAGACCCAATTGTCATCACCCCTCACTCCTTCAATTGATTTGGCACCTCCAATAAGGATACACCATACAATGAACACCAACACAAACACAAACAAGCTTCTACAATTCAATCCTCTTATGTTGAGGACCATGTCATCTCCCACAAGCTCAAAACCTAGATGTAATCCACTACAAAAAACAAATTGCTAAAAACATATGCCTTTGGTCGTAAAATGAATACGGTCCAATCTTCTTAAGAAACTTACAATCCCATTTTCAACACTACTAACAATGAATGAACAACTACCTTAGGGCCCGTTTGGCAGCTGGAATATCATATCATGGATATGGTCAATTCAGGAAGATGCTACATATTCAGGAAGATGCTTATTCTCAAAATGAAATCCGAAATATGGTCTGACCCGTTTGGTTCACCCGGAAGATGAATGAGAAGATGCATTAAGAAATTTTAATTCTTTATTTTTTAATTTCTTTGAATATGGTGTGTATATGTGTGTGTATATATACACACATGCACACGTGTATATATACATACATACATGTGTGTGTATATACACATGTATATATATGTATATATATACACGTGTATATGTGTATATACACACGTGTATATACATACACACATACACACATGTGTGTGTATACACAGATATACACACATACACACGTGTTTTTATACACACATGTGTGTATATACACATACAAATGTGTATCCATGTATACACATATACACACATGTGTATATATATACACATATACACATATGTGTATATACACATATACACACATTTATGTATATATACATACATATACACACCATACATATACACATACACGTGTGTATCCATGTATACACATATACACACGTGTATATGTATACACACATACACACATTTGTGTATATATACACGTGTGTATATACACATGTGTGTATATACACATGTGTGTATATACACATGTGTGTATATACACATGTGTGTATATACACATGTGTGTATATACACACACCATACATATGTGTATATATACAGACATATGCACACATGTGTATATACACACACCATACATATGTGTATATATACACATATACACACATACATGTATCTATATATACACACATGTATATACACACGTGTATATACACATGTGTCTATATACACACATGTATATATATACATCCTTATAGCAATATAATATACATCTTTATAGTCACGGATCCCATGAAATATTAAATTTGCTTTTGTAAAAATTGGAATTGGAATTCGAAATTCCAATTCCACCTATTTAGGTGGAAGATGATATTCCCATTTTGGGGGCAAAATGAGAATTTCGGAATTCCAATTCCATTTTTTTTCAAGGACCCAAACATGGAATTTGGCATTATCCAGAATTAGATAATGCCAATTCTGGTCCAATTCCTGCTACCAAACGGGCCCTTATGGTCCACCCACAAATCCTCCCTTGGAATGCACAAGATGGACCCTTCAAAAAATCTCAAAATTACTAAATCCATTCCTCACCGAACACCATCTAAGATCCTACCTAAAATCAGCCCCAAATTAGACATCATCAACCAACCCAATAACATTCCTAAAAATCTCAGGAAATCTCACATTGTCAGCCATGTTGATGACATTCAAAACACATTCCAAGAATTGGACATGATCACCCAAGCCAACGAAGTTCAACAAGGTCAAAAACTCAAAAGAATCATAAATCATCAATGTCAAAAAAAATCAACACTTCTCTCCAAATCATAAAAAAGGCCTAAATGTCACAATCACAAAAATCAAACACATCAATCAAGAAAGAAAATGATGAAAACTTAAACAAACTCATAGACCTAGAAATTGGCATCAAATACAATAGAAAAATACCTCAACTCACCTCCAACATGGGTGCATCTTACAATGCCTACCCTTCACTCCAAATTTGGGAGGTTATGATGCCCACCCTTACCCTTCTCTAAACTTTGGGGCAACTCAATGCACTCCCTTCTCTAATACCACATTCTTAAACAGGTTCAAATTGTAGTTGGTGTACGATTACTATTATTAAGTTCTAATAATATGGTTATCTGCCTATGTATTAATCATTTGACAGCTTCGGGTAGTTATAATCATCATTGTGTTCCTCTTGACAACCATCAAGTCCATTAAATACATTGTGTATAGTCAAGGTAAACAATACGATCTAGTCAAATCATTTTGATTCTTGGTCGACCATCTCTACTCTTCTTCTATAGTAATTTCATTTGTGAATAAAGATCTAATTTACTCCTATATCTAGTATGCATTCTCATCTCTATTACTAATTCATATATTCCTTTTATCAAACAAAGCAGTAAACATATGGTGTCATTGCCTTAAAATATATGAAGTCCAATATAAGAGATTTGTGCCCTTAGACCTGAATAAAGGCAAGAAGAGACCACAAGGTGGTCGAAACAAAGCGATCAAGCAATCTTTTTGTTAATTTTTTTATACCAGAATTAAGATATACAACTATCTAAATAAATAATGAACACAAAGACACAGAAATACCCTGGGAAAACCCTCCAACCTGAGGGTGAAAAACCTAGCCATGAAATATCACTTTATTAATAATGAATTGTTTGAAGTCTGCTAAACAAATGTCTAAAACTATATCAAACTGAAACAATGATAAAATGTTCCTCTAAAAAAATGCATCTGCAAACAAAGATTATACTCCTATGCTATCAGCGCAGATATCTAACAAACAAACAAAATTTAACTAGCCACAAAAATACCCTGGGAAAACCCTCCAACCTGAGGGTGAAAAACCTAGCCATGAAATATCACTTTATTAATAATGAATTGTCTGAAGTCTACTAAACAAATGTCTAAAACTATATCAAACTGAAACAATGATAAAATGTTCCTCTGAAAAAAAGTATTTGCAAACAAAGATTATACTCTTATGCTATCAGCACAGAATATCTAACCAACAAACAAAATTTAACCAGTATGGAACATCCAACCGCAATATTGTTTCCTCTTTTACATATATATTAGACTAGGCAAATAATAGTTGGACTCTTCAAATTCTGACTTTTCCTTGTCCCAGACAATGAAGAGTCTATCGAACACTCAAAATGCCTATTGGTATCAAGAAGATGACACATAATAATGTTGACTCTTCAGTGTCTTCAAACGCCTACCATAACACTTGGAATGCCTGCTGATATCAAGAATAACCGCTACCATTAAAATGAGATGACTGGCAGACTGAATTGAAGCGACATCAGCAGAATAGGAGGAACAACAACATGACATTAAGATGACAATCTCATATAAGGGAGAAACCTATCTCCTGAAGCTACATAACATCAACACTCCCTCTTAGCTAAGAAGATATCTTTCCAAATATTCATGTCATGGAATCTCTCAACATGACACCCACAATGGCTACACCCATTTGTGGAAAAGAGTTTATCATGGAATCTCTCGACGTGATA
Organism: Thuja plicata; assembly: GCA_018584345.1. Classification (NCBI taxonomy): domain Eukaryota; kingdom Viridiplantae; phylum Streptophyta; class Pinopsida; order Cupressales; family Cupressaceae; genus Thuja; species Thuja plicata. Next base: position 5,534,773 of record MU223645.1, read on the forward strand.
ACACCCACAATGGCTGCACCCATTTGTGGAAAAGAGTTTTATCACGGAAACTCTCACCGTGATAATGGCATGGAGTCACTCAACATGACATCCACCATGGCTACTCCCATGTGTGGAAAATAAAACATATACACAAGTGCCCATCACGGAATCACTCAATGTGATGTCGTCATGGAGTCTCTCAACATGACGTCCACCATGGCTACTACCATGTGTGGAAAAGCAACATCTCTCAAGGGCTTTCACCTCATATTTCTCCATTTCAGAGAAATATGCATTAAAGAGCAACATCTATCAAGGGCTTTCACCTCATATTTCTCCGTCTCAGAGAAATATCCATTAAAGAGCAACATCTCTTCAAGGGCTTTCACCTCATATTTCTCTGTCTCAGAGAAATATGCATTTTAGCACATAATAAGAGCAACTGATGCTGTGACTCCCTCTCAACAAAGACTCCCTCTCAACAAGGGTAGCATTCTCCACAACATCAAGCAAAATCCCTAGATACATCAACTCGATCAATAGACTCGAATGGCACATCAGACTCCATCTGAATGTTAGAGGTATCATCAGGAGATATGTCCATATCCTGAGGAGCCTCATGTTCCTCAGGGTGCTTCCCATGGGGCTTCTACAGTAGGATACCACTGTTACCCACCACTGCACGTACCCCCGCCGTTCTCCCACTCGAGAACAGTATGATTCACAGGTCCACTGCAGTACATGTTAAGCACTATATTCCCATAAAACTTCCTCCACCTGATCAAATTTTCGATCTCAAAATTCACTGCACCTGCTTCCTCAACACCAAGATGCACTGATGGAAGCTTCAGAGGCACAAAGTCCTTGTGATCTCCATGGAACACTATAGCACTTTGCCTATCGAGTTCTAATGACAACAACCCACAGCCAGTAGGCAGCAGTGAACATTACATCTTGTGAAGTCCACAACCCCTCCACAGCTATGGAATGACTCAAATGCAAAATCTTCTCAAACAGGGTCGGTTTGGTAGACCTCCATGATATAAGAAACTTAATCAAATGACCTACATTAACATGGAGGTCCTTCTCGTCTAAAAAAAGTATGACAGAGTTCGATCAATTCTGTGAGCAGTAGGAACATAGCCACCAATCTCACACAAAATCTTCATTCAGTATCAAATGTTGAACAAGCCACCACTTTGTCGTTTCACAACTTTTTCAAGTCTACTGTAAGTAGCAGAAACAATTCAGCAAAACATTTTCAAAAACGTATAGTCATTCATCAGCTCACCGTGGTGACTCTCTTCATTCTGCCAAGGTTTTATTAATAATGTTGGCTCAATAAGTCTGGAATTATACCACTGTAGAGTCTCTGCAAATTTGTCAATTACTAAGATTAGAAAGTCTGGGCAATAAATATTAAAACATCAAACCTAATAAAAGAAGGTAGCTACCATTAGAATATTCAGGTCAAACATAAGATAGTTAGAGTCCCCGTCAAATAATATGAATAATAACAAATGCAGGTAATCTCCTTCACAATGATAATTATTGACCTACGACAGATGTAATCTTTTATACTACTTTTAATTAACCCGGGGGGGTAATAATAAACTCACATAATATCTCAATTTAAAAATATAAACTCTCTAAGTAGACACAATATTAAATTTGATAATATAACTTATCTGCAAATTTGTCTAGCAAGATACCCGATATATTGGACCAGAAGAATTGGATACGGCCTTGTTACGTTGCTGCACAAATCAATCCTCTGGACTGAAGCCTTAATATTACTTTCATCACACCAACTTCACGTATAGGATAGTTCTCTTAAGTATTCACGTGGAAATCTCAAACACAACCTTTCATTTCATTCCTTCAATAATCATCTCTTGTTCAAAAACTGTGATCAAAATCTGCACTCTGGGACTTTCTTCCTCAGTAGACGGCACCTGTCAATCTTCAACGCATACAGGAGTTTAGTCTTTGCACATGGCAACCACGTCCCTGAGAAATACAACACCTGGAATAGAGTATTCAAGACACCAAAACTCACGCAGGCTCATTGGCCCAGAAAAGTGACGTTTCAAGATAAAACGTTATAGAGCAACCCAGAATGTAAAATAAATCTTCAATAATTTTTCAGAATGTTTTCTCCCAAGGTTTCTTCAATGAATCTATACTCTTGTCGTGACATATAAGGGCCCGTTAAATCACTCACAAAAATTTATCGCCAAACTTTAGAGTAGATTGCCAATAGTAATATCGGCCTCAACAATAGTATTGCCGCTTCATCCTTATTTAAAACCTTCTACTTCAGTCTCCTTGGGACAATAATCAAATATTTCCAGTGTCAAGAATCAGCCTCCCAATGAATTTCGAAAATATTTGCCGCTACTTTATAATAGTTTTGCCTTAATATCTCATGGCAAATATAAACTTTATTTGTCCCTTCAATTATTTCATAAGAATGGACACCAATACAAATATTTGCCTGATAATCTTGTTACGACCTTCGGCTGACCAAAATAATTTCCACGAAAGCTCCAACTATTGTCGCCGCTTCAGATTTGATATCTATATTCTTATTGCAAGCCCAACGGAAATAATAGAAAATATGAAGTTAGCAATTGCTAGACTATATTGATCGGGACCCACTTGAAAAAATTGAGGTAATGGAAATATCGAAGCCACTGAAGCTAAAAAGTGTGCTGCTTGTAACGGCTCTGCCCCCTGTCGTATCTGACAGAGTATGAAGGCAAATCCTTCTTCTCTGCCTACTACCTCTAGATGCCCAAAAACCGTTTCATATTCCCAAATCATTGCGATGCCCAAATAAGATTATTCTGTGCATGTAAAAGATATATCTTATGGAGCTGCTGTAAGTGTTGTGTACTGAGAAAATAATAGATATCCTCTGCTTGAAGAGTGGACGTAGTCCAGTAATGGGTGAACCACTATAAACTTGTGTTGCTGTCTTTCTGTTTATATCTTTACATTTTGTTCTGTTTCTTTTAAATTTCATTGTCTGCAAATTACTTTCAACAATTGGTATCAGAGCTGGTTGAGCTCATTTGATTTTTCAGAAAATCAGTGAAGATTTTGCAGACGCCATGGATGAGGCGGATAAATGGAAAATCGAAAAGTTTTCTGGGCAAAACTTCGGGCTATGGAAAGTGCAGATAGAGTCCATGCTTATCAAGCAAGATTTGCATCCAGC
>MU223645.1:5538027-5552381 GCA_018584345.1 Thuja plicata
ATGGAAAATCGAAAAGTTTTCTGGGCAAAACTTCGGGCTATGGAAAGTGCAGATAGAGTCCATGCTTATCAAGCAAGATTTGCATCCAGCATTGCTTGGTAAAGCAAAAGGTCAAGGATCTCTAACAACGGAAGAATGGGAGAAAATGGATTTGAAAGCACAGGCAACAATCTTTCTAGCTCTCTCACCCAATGTGCTATTCAATGTTGCAGTAGAGAAGACAACAAGAGAGCTCGTTGAAAAGTTATCTTCATTATACGAAATACCTTCAGCTTCAAACAAGGTTTTTCTAATGAAAAAGTTATACAATCTAAAAATGGAAGGAGTGATATCAAATCATCTCAACGAATTCAATACATTAGTTAGTCAACTGATTTCAGTTGGTATCCCATTAGGTGATGAGATAAAGGCAATCTTACTGTTATGCTCACTTCCGAACAGCTGGGAAGGCGTAGTAATGGCTGTGAGCACTTCAGTAGCAGCCAAGACCAAGCTGAAATTTGATGAAGTTGCAGCCACACTACTTAGTGAAGACATGCGAAGGAAGCACCAAGAACCCTCTTCTGGTGATGCTCTTACAGCTGTCAGCACAAGCGATAGAGGTAGAAGTCGCGAAAGAGGAAGAAACTATAATAACAATAATGGAAGAGGAAGATCGAATCATCACTCGAAATCGAGAGGAAGAAATGGCACTTGCTGGTTTTGTGGAAAACCCGGGCACACAAAGAAGCAATGTTGGAAATACAAGAAGGCTCAAGATAATGTTATCAACGGCGGCGCTCACGCTGCGACTGATGAAGCCTTGGTACTTGCAGCCGGTGACACGGATTCAAGCTCGTGGGTTCTCGATTCCGGAGCATCTTTTCATGCTACTCCATGTCGGAGTGCTTTCACAAATTATAGCGAAGGTATGTTTGGCAAAGTTTTTCTTGGGGATAATAAAGAGTGTGATATTGTCGGCAAAGGGGATATTTTATTGTCGCTGAAAAATGGAAGTAAATGGGTTTTAAAAGATGTTAGGCATGTTCCTACACTTAAGCGTAATCTGATTTCAGTAAGTCAGTTATTTACACAAGGTTGTAATATCAATTTTGATCTCGCTTCTTGGAAAGTGTCCAAAGGTCAATTAATTTTAGCAAAAGGGCAGAAAACTGGAAGTTTATACACTTTAGAGTGTAACAGAGAAGTGGGAGCAGCCATGGCGGTTGCGGACAGCAATGCTGAACTTTGGCATAAGAGGCTCAGTCATATGAGCAAGAAAGGTCTTGAAGTTATGCTTCAAAGAGATCAACTTCCGGGTCTTAAATCTATTGATTTGCAGATTTGTGAACATTGTCTTTATGGCAAACAAAATCGAACCAGCTTTGTGCGGACGGGTCATGAGAAGAAATCTTCTCCCTTAGAGCTCATTCATTCCGATGTCTTCGGTCCTACGGAGGTAACTTCTATTGGTGGTGCAAATTACTATGTTTCTTTTCTTGATGATTGCACTCGAAAAGTTTGGGTTTATATGCTGAATAAGAAATTAGAAGTATTTTCAAAATTTAAAAGTTTTAAGGCTATGGCGGAAAATCAGAATGGAAGGAAGATTAAATGTTTACTAACAGACAATGGTGGTGAGTTTTGCTCTATGGAGTTTGATAACTTTTGTGCAGATCATGGTATTCGGAGGATTAAAACAGTCCCCTATACACCTCAAGAAAATGGTGCAGCTGAGAGGTTGAATCGGACTATTTTGGAGAGAGCTCGGTGTATGTTGTCCAATGCTGGTTTGGGGAAAGCATTTTGGGCAGAGGCGTGTAATACAGCGGTCTATTTAATAAATCGCGCTCCTTCGTCACGTCTAGATTTTGATATTCCGGAAGAAAGGTGGACTGGTAAGAGAATTTCATTTTCTTATTTGCGAGTTTTTGGATGCGATGCATATGTCCACATTCCGAAAGAATAGAGAACGAAACAAGATTTCAAATCCAAAAGATGTATATTTTGGGGTACGGTGAGGATCAATTTGGCTTCCGTCTTTGGGATTCCATCACAAAGAAAGTGATTCGTAGTCGGGATGTCGTCTTTCTCTGGCTTGCAAAATCAGAACTTGCGTTCTGATGATTTTATTAAATACGATTTGTTTGATAATGGAAACGATATACAAAGATTACCAAAGGTTACATTCCACCCGTCTACAATAATCCCTTCCTCCAATGCTAGTCAAACCTCAACCACACATTCTTTGTCTTGTCCAATACCACCGCAGACTCAAATATATACCACACCATCCGTGGTTAGCACACTACCACCATCTCAAGAAAGCCCTGCACACCTTCCTCCATTACACGCAGTAGTTGCTCTGCCGCCTCTGTTTTCTTACCCTCCCTGCGTGGAAGACTCTCTACCAACTCCCCACTCCACTATGCTGCGAGTCCCTCACACTGCCTCCACTACTGCTACGTGGGATGCTCTGTCCCCCATGTAGCTCTCCCAGTCTACCTTCGCGCGGGAGACTCCAAAAGGAGAAGTTACTCTGCCACGGGCAGAGCCCGTGCAGTAGCAACTGCAAGACCCCCGCATGGATCCATCTCCCCAGCACGTGGCCTCATCCCCGCAACAACATACATAGCAGCAGGCGCAGCATCCTTTGCTGCCCACTCATTCCCATCTGCCGCGTATAGATGATGTTCTCTCACGCGCGCAACAATATCTGCAGCAAGGGGAATCTTCTGGAAGCCAAGCTCAGCGTATTTGCCAAGAGACAGAGCTTGGCAAACACAGTGATACACCAAATTTTGTAAACACGGAGAATTATAATGTTGATCCCATTCAAGATGAAAATCAAGATATTTCACTCCGGCGGTCTACTAGAGAGCGAAAGCGTCCAAGGAAATATGATGATTATGAACTATTATTTTTCTTGTGTTCTGATCAAGCAGAGCCATAGACATATAAGCAAGCATGTACTGATGTTAATTCAGTGTTCTAGCTGGATGCCATGAAAGATGAAATGGATTCTTTGCATTCAAATCAGACATGGGATTTGGTTACTCTTCCACCAAATCGAAAAGCATTGAAAAACAAATGGGTATATCGCATTAAAGAGGAAGATGGAGGTCGAAAGAGATACAGGGCCAGACTGGTAGTAAAGGGGTTTGCTCAACAGAAGGGTGTGGACTTTAATGAGATTTTTTCTCCAGTGGTCAAGATGCAAACTATTCGTTTAGTGTTAGGCATGGCAGCAGCATGGGACCTCGAACTTGAGCAACTTGATGTCAAAACAGCATTCTTACATGGGGATATTGAAGAAGAGTTATATATGGAGCAGCCGGAAGGGTTTGTTAAACAGGGGCAGGAGCATTTATATTGCAGATTAAAGAGGAGTCTATATGGGCTGAAGCAAGCTCCGCACCAATGGTATTTGAAGTTTGATAACTTCATGACTCACCAAGGATTTACTTGCTGCGAATCACACCCATGTGTTTATTACAAACGGCTTCCTACTGGTGAGTTTGTGATTCTACTATTATATGTTGATGATATGTTGACTGCTGAAAACAGTATGAGAGTCATTCATGAGCTGAAGACACATTTGGCTCTTCGCTTTGCCATGAAAGATTTAGGGGCAGCAAAGCGGATTCTTGGGATGGATATAATCCGAGATAGACAGAAAAGAGAAATTAAATTATCTCAAGAAAAGTATATTCTTAAAGTTTTAGAAAAATTTAATATGACAAATGCCAAATCAGTAGCCACTCCACTGGCTGATCACTTTCGATTGTCTTCCAAAATGTGTCCTTCCACTCAGGAAGAAAAACAAGAGATGGCTGGTATTCCTTATTCTTCAGCAGTTGGGAGTTTAATGTACGCCATGGTTAGCACACGTCTGGATATTGCTCATGCAGTGGGAGTTGTGAGTGGTTTTATGAGTAATCCAAGTAAAACTCATTGGCAAGCAATTCAATGGACTCTTCAGTATTTGAGAAGCACTTCCTCTCATGTTTTATGTTTTAACAGTAAAACCCCTCATATTTGCGGATATGTTGATTCTGATATGGCTAGAGATTTAGATAACAGGAGGTCAACAACAGGCTATGTGTTTACTTTTGCCGGGGCAGCGATTAGTTGGACTTCTCGGAAGCAACCAGTGGTTGCTCTTTCCTCTACCGAGGTTGAATACATTGCTCTTACTAAGGGAGCTAAAGAGCTGATATGGTTACAACGATTGTTTGGAGAGTTGGGATTTAAACAATCCAACTTTACTCTATTTTCTGACAGCAATAGTGCCATCTACTTGGCCAAAAATTCCGCATTCCACAGTCGCACGAAGCACATAGAAACCAGATTTCACTTCATCCATCATGCTCTTGAAGAACGAAGATTACAGTTAGAGAAGATTGATACAAAGGTAAATCCGGCTGATGCGTTCACCAAGGTTGTACCTCGAGAGAAGTTCGAATTTTGTAGAACTTCTCTTGACATTGTAACGACATAGCCATAAGCACCAAGCGGGGGATATCGTGATGCAGCTCTTATCGCAGAAATGATTGGACTTCAAGTGGGAGATTGTAACGGCTCTGCCTCCTATCGTATCTAACAGAGTATGAAGGCCAATCCTTCTTCTCTGCCTACTACCTCTAGATGCCCAAAAACCGTTTCATAATCCCAAATCATTGCGATGCCCAAATAAGATTATTCTGTGCATGTAAAAGATATATCTTATGGAGCTGCTGTAAGTGTTGTGTACTGAGAAAATAATAGATATCCTCTGCTTGAAGAGTGGACGTAGTCCAGTAATGGATGAACCACTATAAACTTGTGTTGCTGTCTTTCTGTTTATATCTTTACATTCTGTTCTGTTTCTTTTAAATTTCATTGTCTGCAAATTACTTTCAACACTGCTTTAGTTTTTCACAATATAATATTCAGAATAGAAGCCATGACACAGTTATTTTCTGAACAAAATATTTTCATGGCTGAAATATAACTTCAATTCACCAAACAATGGTTAGAACATAATAAATTTATTTGACAATAATTCTACTTCTAACCAAGCCCTTACATATTTCTCTGCAAAAGAGATTTCACACTTTGCCCCGACTGAATTTCTGGTACTCATAAACCTCACAGGCTGGCAGGAGAACCAGCTCTGATACCATGTTGATTTTTTTACACCAGAATTAAGATATACAGCAACCTAAATAAATAATGATCACAAAGACACGGAAATTCCCAGGGGAAACCCTCCAACCTGAGGGTGAAAAACCCAGCCATGAAATATCACTTTATTAATAATGAATTGTCTGAAGTCTGCTAAACAAAAGTCTAAAACTATATCAAACTGAAACAATAATAAAAAGTTCCTCTGAAATAATGTATCTGCAGACAAAGATTATACTCCTATGCTATCAGCACAGAATATCTAACCAACAAAGAAAATTTAACCAGTATGGAACATCCAATCACAATATCGTTTCCTCTTTTACATATATATTAGACTAGGCAAAGAAGAGTTGGACTCTTCAAATTCTGGAAGAGTCTACCGAACACTCGGAATGTCTGCTGATATAAAGAAGATGACACATAATAATGTTGACTCTTCAGTGTCTTCAAACGTCTGCCGTAACACTTGGAATGCCTGCCGATATTAAGAATAACCGCTACCATTAAAATGAGATGACTGGCAGTCTGAATAGAAGCGACGTCAGCAGAATAGAAGGAGGAACAGCAACATGACATGAAGACGACAATCTCAGATAAAGGAGAAAGATATCTCCTGAAGCTACATAACATCAACACTTTTAAGAATCATAGAGCAAAGGGAATGAAGAAGAAGGTTACGAGAAACACTTGAGGAAAATACAGTCATACAAATTCCCAAGTCAAAGCCCTTCCCGAGAAGGAAGTAAAAGCCAGAGCATAAATTGGAGTTGGAGTTGGAGTTGGAGTTGGAGTTGGAGTCAAGAGAAAGACTTCCACAACAAGAAAATACACAAAAGCAAAGTGGGAAGAAATAGCAAGGCACTCGACCAGATCCTCACTGTCAGTTTGACTTTGCTAAGCCTGGGAGGCTACCTAGATTCCTCGCTCTCATCTCCATTTCCCAAGCAGGCTTAATCTCAGTTAAAACATGCTCGCACAAATACTTTCTACATTTTCTTAATTCGCATGTCTTTTTTCCAATGCAAAAGAGTTGTTGGCATGGGGGATGTCTTGACGGCCCAGAGCCGCCAGGGCATTCCGATATTAGCAAAGATTAAGGGAACCTCCCAGAGACATCCCATTTTTGTTTAAAATGGGGGAAACCCTCTGCCTTAGACTCCTAAATTTCCTCTGCAGCACCTGCTGATAAAATTGCTGGGGGGAACAGAAAATTATCCAATAACCTATCCACCTTATATTTTCAATTATACATGATGGAAGTTCCAGTTAACTTTCAGAGATGACACATAACCCTAATTATATGCCGCAAAGAAAGGAAAATTCACTGGAAGTAACGAAAAAAAAAACATTAAAACAACATTATCCCATAAAGCATTTCATCTCTCCAATTACAGGCAATGAGGTTGCATATCATATTATACCTCGTGGATACATCGCAGGGATGTACCAGAAAAGCAAACCACACAATAAAAATAAAAAATATACGCACAGCAATTACTCCCAAAATCAAAAATGCCCATATAGGAATAACAACAGGAAATCACAATAACCTCGAAATGAATCTAAATAACCTAATTTAACCCACTCCTACATAAATCTGACAGAAATGCAGTAAAAATGATTACTCACATACAGAAAGTAGCGGAGGTGGAAAGCAGAATTTTCTACCAGTCCTTCAATTGATGTGTTGGCAGTGGACGTGAAGAGAAAACTTATCGATCAGTTTAGCAGGAGAAATGGCAAGAGGCGTCAAAAGCGTGAGAATTTTAGTAAGTAATTTGGTAATGACGTAGGGTGAATTACAGAGGAAGGCGTATGCCATATCACCACTCTCTGCTGTTATTTCTCTCTCGCCCACGCCCTCGTATATTGGGTATTTTATCAGATGATCCAGAGGGGTTTCTGAGCACAAATAAGAATAAATGTGCCGTATCCACCACCAGAGTCAAAGGAGAGCGTTAATTTTCCACAGTTGTTTTGTTGGTACCTCAGCCTCGTGTCTATCCACACATCAGAATGGACACTAATTATTGATTAATTAAAAATCAAAATAAAATGTAATTTTATTTTTAATTATTATTAAATTAGGAGATATAAATCTATGTATATTTCAAAGTTTATTGTACTTTTTTTATGTTAAGATTTAATAAAAATAGGCACACTAGGAGGATATTTTATATTTTATATATATTATTATTTAATATATATACATAATGTCAAAGGGAAACTATAATGACAAAAAATATATGTTTGGCAAGAGAAATTATATTTTTAGGTAAATGTAACAAGAGAAATTTTATCTTCATACAAAATGTAGGGGTAAAGAAAGTACGTCATTCAATTTTAACATCGGTTTTTTACATTAAATATTGCATTGTATTGTGCCTATAGTAATGTCTCTTTGCATAATAATTTTTTTTTTTTTCTTTAACAAGGAGGTATCCCCGCGACCTAGCCCAGCGACCAGCAGCCCATATCTTGGGTACCTGTGCGAGCCAGGGCGAGACTAATCCCCCCTGGGTGAGACCATCGGCTCAAACTCCGATCCCACCAGGTAAATCCGGAGGGAGTTTCGAACCCGAGACCATGGGGGTAACCCACAACCTCAAGCCTCCACTACCCACCGTTTGAGCTAGCGTCCGAAGACTGCATAATAAATTATTATAAATATTGAAATAAAATTATTTGTTATAAAATTAAAAATCAATAGAATAATTATAATTATAATAATAAATTTAAATTTTTAATGGGCAGCAAAAGGAAAGAAGGAGGTGAGTTGGTCTAAACCAATGGAGGGGTGGTGTAAGATTAACTTCGGTGGAGCATCTAAGGGCAATCATGGCCCTTTGGTGCAAGATATGTGGCCCAGAATTAGATGGGGAATACCATTGCTATAGGACCAAAAAAGCTAGAAGAAGGGACTAACAATGTGGTCGAGGCAAAGGCCGCACTTCAGGCAGTTAAATTTGGCAAACAATTGGGTGTGTCTAAAATTTATTTGGAGGGGGACTCTTTGATCATTGTTTAGGCAATTATTAACGGGAATGCAGAAGCGTGGCATTTACAAAAAAATTATCTTTTCTATTAAAAATGAATTGGCCACCTTTGATGATTATCAAACTAGTCATGTGAGGAGATCAGGCAATAAGGTGGAAGATATGTTATCTAAATGGGATTTATCATTTAATGGTGTTAGGATGTCTAAACAAAGGACTTTTGTACTGTCACATTCATGACTAACATTCTAGTGCCAGTTGTCAGAGGGGTTGTGCATTAATGGTTTTTCTAGGGGATATGTGTGATGGGACTGGGGTTTTATTGTAAATTTTAAATGGCAGTGTGAGGCAATTTTATGTGCAGAAGTTTTGTGAAAATGATTGGGCAGAGAGGTAGGGAGGTGGTTTTCTTTACAAAAGAATTGAGTAGATGTTTGGGCATAAAGGTGGCGATGGAGGCCAATTTTACTTTGTTATCGACGAAGCAACAAACAAATTTCTTTGGGCTATTTTCCATGAAGAGGTCAAAGGGACTTTTCACTTTCAAGGATATAGAATTTGTTAAAATTGTGCAAGGTTTAATGGGGATATTTTTATTAATGCAAGGCGTCGGTACAAAATGAATATGGATATTGTCTCGCTGGTGTTGGCTTGAAGTTTGAAATTGGCTGAGGATGTGAATATCATTAGATAGCTGATGTAGGCCATTGTGGATGGAGAGTCTCTTCTTGGGTTTGATTGTGTTTTGGAATGGGCAATCCCCAATGTTGGGTTTGACATCCGGGAAGGCATGGAGAATCCATATGAAGAGGAGATGCAAGGGTTAGTCCCTTTCTTTAGGTGGCTCGTTGGTTTTAATAGAGCAATGAGAAGGAATGAGACTTTGGTTAGGTGGAATAGCTTGAAGGTTTTTATTCTACGAAAGGAGGCAGATGCTCATCATGTCATGGTGGTGGTGGAGGATGCTCACATTGGGAGGCAGAAACAGAGTGCGAGAGGCAGGAGAGTGGCAGGGCCACTAAACCAGTGAATGGTGCAAAGGTCATGGGTTTGACTTGTTTCTTCTGTCCTAGCTCTGGTTTTTCAAGTTTTCATTGGTAATTTTGATTGTTTTGAGTTGAAATTTTTAATCTTATACCAACAAATGGATGGTATGTTGTTGTTTCTCAGCTATCGACACAATTTTGCGATGAATGTATGGGCAGGGGGTGTTTTTGGATCGATAGTGATTTCTAGGTTTAACTTTGGTTTTTTTTGGTCTGGCTGAGTTTAGCTTGGCAAAGATTGTTTGAGGTTTGGGCAGTATGGGTTATCACGATAGTGGATTTTTGGCCACTAGTATAAATCTTTTTGATGGAATATAATAATTGTAAACATTTCTTTAAATATTAATAAAATATATACTTATTACTAACCAAAATAATAATAATAATAAATTTAAATTTAAATTATTATTTTAAGTCTATATTATATAAAAATTATAGTAAAAATACATATAAAAATTATTATATTTAAATTATATACTTCTAAAAAATTAATCAAAATATATCTAATTATAACTATAATAAAAATTAACTCTGTACTTAATAATACATAAATAAATTTAAGTTTGTTAGCAATAATATATTTTAAAATTATATATTGTTATGTAATTTACATAGATTTTTCTAAAACATAAAGATGTTAGTATATTATAATATAATAGTGTAAGATTAGAAAATCTTCTAATGACATATAATAAATTTTTCTAGATTAATATTATATAATCTATAATAATAATTAACTCTTATTGAATATGCCTATCAATGGGCTTTATACAGTTAATCCTCATCCACAAACGGTTGAAGTGGGCACATGGATTTTACTTGATAAACCTGATGGACAAAAAGCAATTTTGATAAGGCCTCAAAAGGCAACTCGGGCCTTCTGGTGTTGGGTTTGTAGTTTGCGATTGGACATGCAACATCTTGATTATTGGAGCAAGAAGTTTGCTAGCTGGCATAAACAACGAGGTTGAGGTTAAAGCAATCCTCACAACAATCAAAATAACAAAAGCACTGAACGTGACAAAACTCCATTTGGAAGGGGATTCCTTAATCATCATTAATGTCGTAATAAAAGGGGAGTCAGGAGTATGGTATCTAAAGAAACATATTTGAAGGATTCAAGCATTGTTGAGATCCTTTGAATAATTAAAAATTACTCATGTGAAGAGAGAAGGGAATGAAGTGGAAGTTGTCGTGTCGAAAGTAGGAGTTTCATTGAAGGAACAGGGCAAAGAAGAGGTGTTAGAGGATTTTCGTAGTATTGAAGGGAAGATTTTTTATTCTTGGATTGAAGTAGCAGCAAACTCAAGTGGAGATGATGCTTTTGGGGGGAGACGTATAAAGGCTGGTATGAGATTCAATGTAGTCTATTCCCCGGTCATTATGCCCCAAATGTCTAATTTCAAATTTAAATTTAGAAGTATTCCCTCCATATCATAGTCATTAGAGCGATGGTAGATTTTAATATAATTTGGCAGCCTTACAAAGCATTAATCAAAGAGGAAGGCAAATACATGTTGTCATCATGTGACATAATACAATTACTATTAATGTTGTACTCTCCAAGGCCAACGTGAGAGTTAATTGGAGCGCACTGCTAAATGACGAGGAAGAGTCTAGAAGAAGGAATGATGGATCATGGGTTGTAAAGGGAAAAATATATGTTTCTCTTTTGCATTTAGATATGTGTATAATCTCTAGGTGGTTAGGTTTGCATAACCTCGATAAAGCAGAGGAATGGAGGCCAATTTCTCTTTGCAAATGGCCAACTAGTAGCAAACATTTCAAGGAGCTATAAGTCTGAAGCAGTTGAGAGGAATTTTTTTGATCTAGACAACCCCCAATTCTGGCATATTTTAGACTTTTTGCTTGGAGAAGAGTTCATGGAAATAGAGCATTATTATCGTTCCAACATAGACATTTCATCTGCAGTGCTCACATGGGATCTTCAACTTGGAAGAAGGAGGGGGTTTGTGGGTAATAAAAATGTGTGTGAAGCCCTAATGGACTATTCGGATGATTCTGATATTAGCAATGACAGAGCCAGTAGTGGGATTGATGGATGAGGAAGGTTATTGGAAACCAATGGAAGGAACGACATAGGGATACAAGCCCTTTCTTGTCTAGAGTGCAACAACACTGAAAAAAAAATGATGAGGAAGCAAAAGCAGTCTGGGAGATGTTAAAGGAGTTTCTAATGCAGTTGGAAGAGGAGAACTCATAGAAAGAGAAGGAAATAAGGGTTTCCAAGAAGACTTGGCTGGAAACTAAAGGTGGCATCTTCATTCCAGATAACTCAAATGGTTTTGGCTTCAAAACCAATGTGAACAAGTAGTTAGTTATGGTGGTTTTATGGTTTAGTGTCAAGTTTTCAATATCAATGTTTATATATGTCAATACCTCATTTTGTTGATGAAGGGGCATAGTATTTCTAGCTAGTATAGACTATAGTAGTTGTAGAAGGTAGTCAGAGTATTTTGAGTTTTAGCTTTTATGGCAGACTATTACCAGTTAGTATGGATGCATAATCTTGAACTATTATTATAGAAATATTTTAATATTAATAGGAAAAAAAATATTACCGATAAAAAAAACTCTTATTGAATCTTACATAAATTAGAGCCCTTATGCCCTTATTACCAAACCTTAATTATATATAGATTCATATTTTCATATGATATATGTAATATATTTTTATCTTATATTTAAATTATATTAATACTTTTAGTACATTTCAATAAATTAATTATATTATGGGGTTCATGTCGCAACGCGATGGAAGTCGCACGCCTTGTTGATAGGGTGGTTATCGGTTTGAATCACACCCACAACCAGATCGCCAAAGGTTTATTGGTGCACACATCACGGAGAACATAGTTGTTAAGGACTGACAGGTTGTCCATTCACACATGGTGGTAGGAGTAGGTACCAACTATGACAAAAATTTTGGATTGGCTGCTCTTCGTAGTCATGTTCACCCACGTAGATGAGGAGACTGGCGACAACCAATGAGGGCAGTGAAGACCTCTAGGGAGGTATAAGGGTTTATTACATGTTGTGAGCAAGGGAGATATAAGGTGTGTTGCTACAGCATTGGAGGGATAAGGTATCCCATGGCAGCTGGAGAGATAAGGAGTGGAGGGATAAGGGGGGTGGTCTGCCATGTGGAAGACGATTGGAGAGATAAGGAGATAGACAAAATTGGAGTGATAAAGAGGGGAGTTATGAGGGGTTTATGGAGCAACAACTGCAAGAGACAAATCAATAGGGAGGTGTTAGTGCCTCAAAAACTTGTAATATCACGATGGGATGGGGTCCCCTATTATGAATTCACTGGTTCAAAGCTCTAGTCAAAAGCGATTATCGATAAAAAAAATTAATTATATTATATTATTGTATACCTAAATTAATATTATATAATCATATATATTATGTTATAATTTATTAAACATTGACCTATCGTAATACACTAAATATAATATAATTTTATATTATATTATATTAAATAATATAATATAACATATATTGAAATAATAAATAAATGAGGCAAACAAATTGTAATCGACAAACATAAGTTTCAATCAAATCTTAGAGAAATCTTTGATTGATCAAATCCAATTCAACCAAATTTTAAATTGACATTCATTCAATTAAGTTCCACATCAAACCTTCCAACCATAGCATGGCATAATTCAACTTCTCCCACCACCAAACTATGAACCAATTTTCATTCCAATGCAATCAAGTGCTCCTCAAGAAGTCACGTAACCCCTTGTGTCAATCATGCAGGCAAATCAGTCTCTACCAAGGTCACAGACAACTTTGCCTCCAATTGCATCACATGTTGATGACCATCCTTTTATGCCCTCAAATTCACCACCAAGGTTTTATCAAGCAAGGCCATGTTCAAGTAGGCCATCTTTTGGACATTAATCAAGCATAAGTAATGAGAAACTTGTTGTAGCACATGCTCAATCACCAAATTCTTTACAACAAGCAAACATTGATGAGGTATCACCAAAAAAATCACCCAAGCAGCACAAATCTAACTTTACGAAGGGTGTGCTTCAAAAAATGGCTCGTATAGGTGAATTGATTGAAGAGAAAGAAAATAAAAATAATTTACCCATGTCTAGCAATGGTCCATTCCAATGCAATCACGCGGATGACACACCTGTTCCCTATCAAAACATTGACCTTCAAGAAGCATCCATGTCTCCCACCATTCCATCATCCCCTCAAGCCTCACAAGATAAATATCCTCCATCTCCATCAAGTGACTTTCAGTGATGTAACCTCCCAAGGCCTATCCATAGAAGAAATCCAAGATAGTAATATTCATGATCCAATTCTCTTTCATGTTGCAAAAATTCTATAGCAAATGATACCACATGAGCCTATTCAATAGAGTCTCATTCAAAGTCCACCTCCCTCATCTCAAAACATTGACCCCTTTCTAGAGTCTCCCATGCATATCCCAATTCATACCCCATGTCAAGAGAATGGTCCAAATCATAAAGTAACATGTCCTAAAACAAATAAAGATCAAGATTCCTACCATGACCAATCCTATCCAATTGTTGAACAAGATCCTATTCCCCTTGAACCACATGTTGAGCCCATTATCCCTAACCTTCCTATACAAGATGACCCACTTCTATCTCACGAAGAAAATCTCCTTCCATGTCCCACAGACCTTCCACTCCCTATGCAAGATCATTGATCGATTCTATTTAAGGTATCAAATACTAGCCAAGTACCATAACTCAGGGATTGGACATCTGACCGAGTAACTATCCTCCTTTATAGAAACTCATTTAATTTATCAACCTAGGGATGTATTACTTGAAATGGGTCAACAAAGTATATGCACCAAGGATTTTTACTCAGACCACATTATGGCTGCAGGAAACAAATTGCTTTTGAAGAGAAACTATTCTATGGCTGCAGGAAGTAAATTACTTTGAAAGGAAACTATTTTAAAGCTGTAGAGAATGTTGGAAAGGAAATGCATAAGTGAAAGCACTTTGAAGGAACACTATAAATTGAAAATATTGGTAAACATAATCACAGTGCTTCAACAACTCTGCCTCTTTGGCTGCAGGAAGTGTTGGACTACCCTATTGTTGGAAACACTGAGAGAGGGGGGGGGGGGGGGGGAAAC